>WBMZ01008343.1:0-138209 GCA_013400975.1 Atrichornis clamosus
TAAGAAATGCAAACCCACCACGCAAATGTTGTACTGGCCTCTTGTCTGTATCTTGTCTCATGGCAAATAACTGGCCTGGCAGGCTCTTGGAAAGTTTTCTCTTTGGCCTCCCATATTGTGTATCTGTTAGCGTTTATCCTAAAAAGTCTACCAAGTTTCCAGGCTCTTGGATTCTTAGACTTTTCTGACAACACAACTACTCTTTTCAACCTACTCTTGAGATTAGTTTCACATGCTGCAGCACATCCACAGGGACATCAGCCTGAGATTCTCCAGTCAAGCCACACAGGGTGCACTACCTGTGTTGCCATCTAGCAACAGCAGTGCAGTCTGCTGAGGTACTCATTCCCCACACCTACCCTTCCCATCTTTTCCTTTGCCTTCCTCAAAATGCACATCCTCATATTCTGCTATTACAAATACAGACTACAGAAGTGTACTATGTTGAGGAATACAGCAAAAGCTTCTCTTCCTTCCTCCCTGCCCCCCTTTTCCTCTAATTAATTACGTAGCTTCTCCTTCAAATTTTTTCCATCCTCTAGTTTCTTTTTCCTAATCTCTTCTCATATCAAAAGGTAGACCTGTGGGAAACCAAAATGATGTCTGAATTACAGGAACTGCAATCCATGAACTGACAAAGCTAAAAGCCATGAACTTAAAGACATTGCTGTGCTCTGCTTGAAGCTCACTTCCAATATCCTCATTTTTAATTTCACATCCCCTGCTTCTATACTCCCTGCATCTTTCTCATTGCTTTCACTTGCAACTTCAGTGCACTGTCTCCTCTCCTCCCCTACCTCCCAACACCTTTTCTGGAAAGATTTTATTTTTGTTGGTTCTTTCTTACCTTTTTTTTTTCCCTTATTTTTTTATCTTTATTTGTTTTACAAAGAGGTTTCAATTCATCCTCCTCCAAAATCCAGTAGCAGAGCATGAGACAGCAGGGCAGCCTTCCTCCCCCACTTACTATTCCTGTGTGGGCAGGGACAGAGCGGCTGTTGCTGCACCGCTTTCTGAAAAGAGAAAATATGAAAACTATGGCTACCATCACCACTATCTTTGAATCTGTCTTTATTATTTAGTCATGACTGTTACCACAGCTCATCACCATCACTACTGCCAGTACTTCTAGGCTGTTACTAGTTCTCAGACACCAACATGAATTGAGTCTTATGAACCTTAAGCCTGTCTTTCAAACCTTCCCTATGTCTTAAACAAAGATATTTTTCCTACCGTGCCTGGACTTGTTATCTCAAGTGCCAGCTGTGCTTGCTGTGTGGGAGACATTAAATGCTTTTGTGATGCAGTACTTCCAAGCTGTGTGTGCCTCCCAGCACAGCCTGATGCCTTTGCTGCAGCTCTCCCCTATGTCTGATCCAGCAAAGGGAACCTCATGGACTCCGGCAGAAGCTGAAAGGTCTGTTAATGTTACGAAAGACAATGTTGTACCTAGCTACAGTTTCTGCAGAAATACATTTTGTTAGCCAGAGCAATTAGACCTCTGCCCCAGGGTGTTCTCTGCAGACCAAGTAGTACCAACTACCTAGGTTTTTTCCTGCTGTTGGGAAAAAAAAAAAGAAAAAAAAGAAGAAAGAAAAAAAAAAAGAAAATGAAGAGTGGAAATACTCTCACAATGTCTTGTGAATTTGTGGAAGTCTTTTTTGTATTTCTTATTATTTACGTTATTGTGTGAAGGGCTATAAAGTCCAGTAAACTTGCTCTTAATCAGTATTTTATTTTCCACTACTGATCTGTGCTCTAGAGTGGGCTTAAAACAGGTAAAAAATTTCCTATCAAAGAACACAATTTCTCTAACAACTGAACTGTAGAATTCTTACATTTTCACTTAACAAACTCTTCTATTTTGCCACCTTTGATATTTGAAGTAACAGAAAACTATGATTTTCCTCTCCTTTTTTCCCCCCAAACGAGGCAGAGCAGCAGCTATCTGGGAGGAAGCACAGAAGTGGGAAAGAAAGAGAGGTAATTATTGCCACCGAGTGGGAAAACACAAAACTGCAGAATCTGCCTCTCAACTTTTTCTCTCTATGCAACTCTGATGGGGAAAACATGTCAGTCAGTTCTCGCAGCAGCAGCCTGAAAATTAGCTGCAAGTTTTCAACTTTGCTTAACTATTTCCCTCAGCAGAATTTAAATTATACTTATCCTGCCTTAGAAATTTAGCAGGAAGGGTTTTTTTTTCAAATAATTATAAAAAAATCATCTGGTGAGTACCATTAGAAGTTATTCATGTCTGTCTTGCATTTAAGGAACACTATCTAATGAGAACTTCTTTTTATTATTCTTAAAATCAAATTTGAAGTTCACAAAAATCAGCAGGAAGAGAATAATTGCATTCTCTGCAGGGTGAAGAAAAAGGCCATACTACAACTCTTCATTTATTTGCGTGGGATGGCACATATCATATTAGATAAAACTACCTGCAATATAGAAGAGTGGTCAACATTTTTCAGTGCAACCAAAATTGTGATAAAGTAATCATCATTCTGTCTATTTTTTAAAGGTAGATTCGGATTTATAAAGAGAACATGTTTTTTCTAGTTCTTTCAATATTTGCTGTGACACTGGGTACCACTTCACCTTTCAGGATTACCTTACTCACAGATACATTCTTTCATTCTGTTTCTACTTATAAGTACCTGCACCTCTTCAGTGAAAAGCATAGTTAATACAAGTTCGTACTCTGGGAAAATTCAGAATATCATTGCTATAACCTAGAGCAATTGAGAAAAATACTTGGATACATCACCACGTGTTTGTCAGTTCTGAGAGGCAGGAGAGCCTGGGTTAAAGTCTGTACTACAAATTAGGTAAAAGCAGATTTTCCATAACCCAGATAGCTTTCTAGCAACCTATTCCAAAACCTTTTGTTAGCTTTGAAAACTTTGAGTTTTGTTTCAGAGAAGAATTCGCAAGTATGTATCCAACTCCCTCTTTTCTTTCCCCAACTGTGTGTCACCTAATTTTTCTGAAACAAAAGCTTTCTCCTTAAGGCTGGTGGTGGCCACAACCAGGTCATCTTTGGTACATTCTGTGAATTTTCTTTCTAGATGTTTAACTCTGGAAATGCTCTGATGAGTGCTCCTGAGACAAATCAGGAATGAAGATTCCAGAGAACACCAGGGAGGCAGGAATTCGAGTATAATAAAACTCAGATTTAGGTCCAGTGACTATAAGAAATGGACGATCCTAACTGTTTCTTTTTTGACTACACTTGTGGAAATGGATTTCTCTCCATAAATAAGCAAAGCACTTTTGCAGAGTTAGCTTTTGAGTGATTTTGCCACCACCCAGGTGATGCAATGGAATTAATTGTCCTTCCTGAACAACTGGCATCACCTGAATAAAGAGGAAATTTAAACTGCCATTATTGATGGCAATATGAAAAGTTAGAAGAGTCGAAAAAAACCCAAATCCTGACACATCTCATTTTAATCCTAATTTCATTTTTTAAGGTAGTACTGTTCATTGAAGGGTGGGTATACCTGGCCTGTTTTGGCTCCTGGTAGTACTAGCTAGCTACAGGAGACAGGAACATTGGTTCTGTGTGGCCATGGGTAAAAGATGAATAAAAGTATAACTGAATCATTGCAGAGCTGCTCTAAACACATCTTTAAGTAAGGAAACATGCAGCAATGATGAATTAGCATCTTTGTATCCATAGGGGCATGGATTTCTCTGACTCAGTCAGGTGCTCATGAACATGGAAAAACCTGAATTTCTTAATTCAGATCAGCAGGATGTCCTTGAGAGCAACCAAAAAAGCCCAGTGTGGAATGTAGCTGCGGTTGTCCATGCAAGTACTTGATTTTGCTCAGCTTTGCATCTTCATCCAAGAATCATACCCCAACCACCACGTCTACACACTCACAGTAGTCTGTGTACTGTGTACTCTGTGATACCCATTAGGAGCCTCATTAAGTTTGTAAATTTAGGGTCATACCCATACGAATTTTTGTAGCTCTGAAACATCAAAATCTGAAAGTTCCTGTGGGTCAGTTTGTTGCTTGGTACTTTGCCTCTGAGTTTTACACAGGACTTTGTTCTGCTAGTCCAAAGTCCTTACAGCAATTTAGTACTTAATAATAGGCAATCGAGTAATTTCTGGTGTATTACAGAAAAAGCAATCCAGTAGAATCTATGGGCTGTTATCCAGAATTGTTCAACTGAAGTCACGCTCTTTCACACCAATTTTCACTGAAGATAAAAGGGCGTATTCACAGGTCCATCAACTTCTGATGGGCACTGAACTAATCAGCCGATGCAGCACTTGTCAATGAAAGTGCCTGGAGCATTTAATCTTTGCAGACAGACCTGAAAACTACAATTAGGTGTCTACAATCTGTTCTGTAGCTCACATTTATTGCCAAACACTGTAAAATAACTCCTCTTTTAGAGAGTACTATTCATAAATCACGTAGAGTGTTTAAGTCAGGATAA
This sequence comes from Atrichornis clamosus, assembly GCA_013400975.1. Lineage (NCBI taxonomy): Eukaryota > Metazoa > Chordata > Aves > Passeriformes > Menuridae > Atrichornis > Atrichornis clamosus. The sequence continues at coordinate 4,462 of WBMZ01008343.1, forward strand.
AAGCTTTGAGGAATGATATTTGAAGACAATCTAAGGAAAACACTCTTAGACTTCAGTTTTAACCTTGCACTTTTTGAGAGACAGGTGAGAATTTCTAACTTCACAGACTTCCTGGAGAAATAAAAGAAATTACCACTTATGTTGAGGAAACATGTTTTGTTTTTTACTGTTCTTACTAGGTTGCAAATTGTCAGCCCCATCCGTGGTTAAAATTGCACTTGGTTTACAAACTTCTAAAATAATCTCAAATGAAAATCTATGTTTTTGTATTATTAGATGAATATTTAAGGATATACTAAGATGTAAGATGAGTCAACTTTTAAGTCTGTTGGTAATCTCTTTCTTGTATTTAGAAAAATAAAGCAAACAAACCAGTTTAAAACACTTATTGTCTAACAAAAAACCTGCTACAAATAGAAGGAAATGTTGACAATTGAAATTAATTAAAAGATGACAAAATTTAAAGTGTCGACTTCCTTCCTTCCACATTCAAAAGCCTGCACTTGTCAAGAAATATTCTCCCCAAAAATGCTCAACTGATTCTGGCAACATGTCAAGTATAAACCATGCCAAATGAATTAGCTTAACAAAGGTATAAATACGCTCAGACAGAAAGATCTAACACGTGACTGGTTTATGTGATGTTCTTTCAATTAGCCATGTTCCAATAAGCCTCAGTTTTAATTTCATAAGCCTCAGAATTCATTTGGCATCAGTGAATTCTCCTCTCCCTCAGTAATTAGCTATTTAACTGTGACTAATGAAAAAAAGAAGTTAAATAGCGTGTTGGTTTTATCAGCAGTTATAGATAATTAATTAATCATTAGTTCTATTTAAATTGGTTGAGTATTGTTATGAAAAAGTAAGTAAACAGTGCTGAGTTAACTTTCATTTTCATACTTCTATATGCTCAACTGAACACACTGACATACATATAAGTGACCACATTTCTTTTCAAGATAAATACTCTTTGAACATTATTCATAATTTTGTCTTCAATTATTTTCAAGCATTTAGAAAGGTTTATGGCAGTTAAATTAAATAAACTAAAAAATACATAATGGAGAAACTGGAGCTAATGCTACACAGGTATATAGTAATAAATGGTAGGTCATGACACCCTGTTTGAGACTACAACATGGTATCATCACAAAGAAGAAAAATGCTAAAATTTGTCATATTTTGTTGGCCCATACCATGTCCATACAGTATTTTTTCTCCTAAATTGTCCATCTACCAAATAAGTTCAAAATGTCACAGATTAGTTCCTATTACAACTATCAAAAACTGTGGGATACAGTATGAAAAGTATTTTATTTTAAATAAATATGTTTTATTACAAGTATTTTGACCCATATTCCTCATGTCTATATTAAGTGAGAAAATCTAAGCCCAGGTATAATAACAAAGAAGATACTCAAGGAGCAGGGGATCTGAAAATGCATAGGACAAGTGTAATAAATACCATTTTAAGATCATACTGTAGGAATCAGAAGGGACTGAGTGTGTGTTTAACTTTAGGACTTCTTTTCTCCTAACTCTTAAAATATCATGCAAGTTAGAAAAATATACATATTTGTCTAGGGATACAATTTAATCCTACTTCATTCTAGGAATTTAGGATCATTTTAGTCTGTATTTCTACCATGTAGGAGAGTTGGGCTCCCACACAAGAGGATCAAGCCCACCCAAAAACACCAGGTTGCCAGCACTCGGGTGCTGGAGCCTTGCCGCACATTGGAGACCCCAGGAACAGCAGGAGTCCCTGTGGTACCATACACACTGCAGTACCGTGACACTCCTTTATTTTGCATTTTTCAGGACAATGATTGAACTCTGAACTAAGCCCTGCTCCTGCACAGAGGCTGGAGTCTTACTTGTCCTTTACAACCCAGTCATTTCTGTGGCTCCAGGAACTCAGTGGGAGCTGCTGACTCCGCGGAGATGATCAGCGGTGTTTTGCTTCATGCAACACAGCAGTTCATACCTCCCTCTGATTCAGGAATTGTACTGCTACTTTGTTCCATAGCTGTAGTCTGTTCCATACTCACAAAACAGCTATAGCAGATACATGTATAAAATGATACTTAAACACTGAACTAAAAATGAACCTTCTTCAAAAAAGCAGGTTTTTCTCATCAAGGAGATGATCATGCCAGTCTGCATTTTTTAGTGTGATTTTCAAATATTTTCATGGTCTGCTTTACAAATATTGTATTCTTCTGAGATCATTTATCCATTAGTCCATAAAATTTATAGATAAAAAGACATCCATTCCTCTATTGCCTTCAGTATTGTGGAACAGTAAAATAATTCTGTGAAAGTTCTATAATTTCTCTTGGGTTTAGTAAAAAAACTTAGAAAAAAGTAGAAATCTTCCCTTCTCCAACATTATTTATATAATTTCTTTTTCTTCTGTATTTCCAAATGGTCTCTGGCACTAACGCATTTCAATGGCACTCAGTTATGCAGCCCTACTCTAACACTGCAAATGCCCTCACTTATGACTGCCTGATATGTAGTATTTAAGTTGGATAAAACCAATTATGAAATGATTGCATCGGCCAAAATCTAATGCTGATGGCATTTTTCAAACAGTCTACAACAACTTTTCAACACTGTCAGTGCTTTTTTTTTCCCTGTGGAAAATCAGAATAGCCTCTCTTATCCACTTCTAAAGTCCCATTCAGTGCTTCAGTAAAAATGACAGAAGTGAGAAAGAATGCAATGGTGGAAAGATTGTATCTCACACAATTTAAGCAAACCAAGGAAATCTTTTTTTTTTTTTTCGAGATTGATTGTTGAGTGCATGAAAGAACAAACACATCTTTTGAAGAAAGCAAGAAAGCACTCTCGTGGTCAAGTTAAAAAGTAGCCTTTTACCCAAAAGTTCAATTGCCACATTCAGATATGACACTGTATGAAAGAATGTGGTATTTCTAAAGGAAGTTTCAGTATTGTATGGGTGGTTATCTGAGAAAAGACCTAAAAGCTAACTTTCTCTCATTGTGTTTGGAACAAAGACGATTACAAATAGGAACGTGATACTGTCCCTGAAAGCCAAACTTTTCTCACATGAAAAATAAAAGCAAAATGAAGTATTTCCCAAATCCTGTTTTCCCTGGGAAGGTAGTAAAAAAGTGGATAAAACTGAGTGGCGACGTCACCTGAAAATTCATCGTTCCTATTCTAATTACAACACATAAGGTAGGCTGGAGCAAAAAAAGAAAAGAAATCGGCTTTTCAAGGTACTTTCCGCTCTTTCTGCAGCAAGCACGGAGGAAGTTTGGGCTCCCGGCGGCCCGTAGTTTCCCTGGCAACAGCAGGAAGCGTCTCCGGGCGCGGCCGCCGCCTGTCCCGAGGGGCCCGCGGGGAGTGGGGACAGCGCTGCCCCGGCCCGACACTCGCTGGATCCAGAGAGCTGCAGCTTGAACCTCTCGGCGGAGACGGTGCTCGAGGCCCCTCATCTCTTTCTGCCTCTGCCGCAGCTGAAGTCCGGTAGAGTTGGCACTCAACACGGTAAGGGAGCAGCCTCGCCTTTCAAATCCCACTGACTTTCATTGTGCCTGCCTTAATTGACTTCTGGAACCCGAACTCCTTTGAAAGATGTCTCTTAAAAGTGCTTTTCTTATTTGTATTCAAAGTGTCTGTCCTTTGCTTGAAGTCTGTCATCTGCCAGTAGATGGGTCACTTCTGTATCAAACCTCGTATGTCGCTTGTTGGATTCACAGCTGTGCTTCAGCCGTCTGATATCTCTACAAACACGTGTGACTCTCCCCGCTCCTGACTACACAAGAGCTTTCATCTCTGAAGAATGAGATCTCCTTATGAAAAGTACTTTTTCCGCTCAGTGCTACCTCCTTTTCTGCCAATACATTGGCATGTTGTCTCAGTTGCATTTTTACAAAACTATTATCACTGTCCATTACTCCTATTTTAGTTGTCCCAAAGGGCTGACATTGCTCCTGCTCATTGTCACACTTTTTATTGTTTACTTTCTCTCATGGTACAACCACTGACTTTCTGGGCTTTTGTCATTAGTTAAAACCTCATGTAACCTGGCATGTATTTTGATTACTTGCAAAATAGAATAAATTAAATAACATCTGAATTACTTTTGGATGATTTTCTGAGAAAAATATTTATATTGGTATTAGGAAGCTGACTGTTCTTATTATGAGCAATTGTACATTTTAAAGGCTGACACTGATAGCACTATTATGTGAGATATGCTACTACTGTCAGGAACTTACCTGGTGTTTTTATAGTATAAAACAAGTTTGATTCTTACTTTTCTGACAGTTAAAAATCTATTTTCTAACTCTAATGTGATTAGAGTTTTGTGATAATAAGCTGTCACATAAAATTAGTAGATTTTCTTTCTCTGTTAATGTCTCTTAGGGCTTAAAATTATTTCTGGCTTTAATGATTTCCTTTTTACAAATGGAATAGTTGCCATAAGTGTCATGTAAGTTTTTGTGTGTTCTGAAGAGACTTAATTATCTAATTGTGGTATGTTAGTTCTTTTTAAAAGACTGTCACTGGAGACAGGCCACATTCTGGAAATGGTAGGAAAGAGAAAACAAGAGGTACAGTGGGTGAACTGATTCAAATCTCTAGTTCTAATTAAATCATCAGTCAAGAAGTATTGACTTAAATTTTCAGTTTTAGTTTTGCTTTGTGTTTTAGCTAATTTGCTAATCATTATTATATGTAGTTTCTCAACATTCAGTAAAAATTAGGTGCTACATTTAATTCTTTCCAGGACTCATAAAGACAGCATATCTACACAAGTGATGGGACCTTATCACTTCTTACCAGAAACAGAAGTAATCCTGAAGGTCTCGTAACCTAGATTAATACAAAAGGACCTGACTGGAAGTCCTGTTTGGAGGGAAAAATTAGAATAACCAAGCTAAGCAAGGAGTGCATGTACAAGACATGGGAGAGACTGGGCAGATGGCTTATAGAGCTGAGGACGAGGAAGTAGCATGGCAAAAAAATCCGTTTCTCTAGTTCATTCTGATCTCAGTATTTGGGATTAATCATGTTTTTGACAAAAACAGCTGTCATCAGGGGTGATGGCTGGATGGCAAGCACTCTGCGCATCCTTGAGGCAATGTTTGTTTCTGTGTATTATTTAACTGGCTTCCTGTTATTATCATCTCTATATACTGTCATTTCTTTTGCACTACTGGAATCTCTTATTTACTAAACTGTTTTTTCTGTCCAGAATACTCCACAGCAAAAATGAATGAACATCAGTAATATTCAAAACTAGCATTTTTACTCTTTATAATTTTATTAATATTTGAAAGCTTGTCATTTCCCAGGAATAATTATATTCTTCATTGTAGTATCAGACTTGGTATGTTAAATAGGCAGAGAACTACTATTTTTTTAGGGATGTTTTAACCCAATTACATACATATATAGTGATATGTGAACCCAATTACATACATATATAGTGACATGTGTAGCTGCTACATTGACTTAGAGGAGATAAGTGTAATAAAATCAGTATTTAAGGATATATACAAAGTTATTTTTTCACTCTTTTTAAAAAAGTACTTTAATTCTTCTTACTGGAATCGAAATTAATTTTCTGTACTTTTTCTTTGCTGCCTTACATTTCTGTTCTCATCTCTTATTGATTGTGGTTTGGGGTTTGTATCCTGAATTTACTTGCTTCATTCCTTCAACCTGGCTATTCCTCAAATTGTGGCTTTCTTCTGATGTAATTGCATCCAACCAGCCTGTTCCATTCTGGGCTGTTTTGCAGAGCCCTGCAGGCTACCCTAAAAGCAGACTGTATCTAATTCACTTCTGCTGCAGGTCTCAAAGAACACAAGTAAAGAGGAGCAGGTTAGGAAATGTGTGCATTTGAAAGGTGAAGTGACAAGACTATTAAAATTATCCCATGCACTGCATAGGATATATAAGAATAAGCATTTGTCTCCTAGTGCACTTATTCAGATTTACTTAATAGTTTGTTCATGTCAGTCTTTGGGCGTGGGGATTCTAACCCTTGATATTCTGTCATATAGGAATGAAAATTATTTTATGTTTTTAATATTTTTTTTTAGGAAGCAGTTTTCTAAGAATGTCATCAGGCATCCAAATAAAGACTGCAGCACAGAAAAGCAAGACTTGTTCTCCAGAAACACAGCGAAAGCCTAGTGACAAACTGAATCCTAAAACTATTGATCCGGTGTGTATAGGTGATGGTGGTTTTGTTTGTTTAAAACCCATCTTTGGTTTGAAGAATTTTCCTTGCTTTATGAAATGGTATGCAGGACATACTTATTCTGATCCTGTTTTTAAAATTGAAATTAAACTTCCATTATTAATCATACATTCCTTACCTTCTAAGCTCAAATGCCTGAGGTATAACATTGTTTATTACATTTTTATAAAAATGTATTTTAGTACAGTTGTGGCTTGGATGGTAACTGCTATTTCCCATGTACTATTGCCCTAAAAAGAGATTTAGAGCTAAGAGTTAAAAAGGGTTGAGTTTCTTTCCTTATACTTCTAAACTTTGGCAGCTGCTGCTTTAGAGGAAATTATTTCAGTTATGCAATGAAACGAAGAATCAGGTGGCATATTGCAGGTATTTGAGACTTCATAAAATCTAGCAAATTAATTGCTGGTGAGCATTACTAGAAGCTCAGAGTTACTGTGAATATGTAGTACTTAAGGAAAAATTTGTGCTCTTGGGAGAATAATAATGAAAGGATTTGTTTATTTCATGGAAGTCATGTGCCTGGAGAACCAGCATTGAATGCATGAATGAAAGCTCACCACTAGGCCATATAATTTGATAATTAGTAATATCACAGGCTTTTTGGAAAGTGAATTGAATGCAGGAATACTTAGGTGATAAACAGAGGCTGAATACTTTAATGTTGACATCTTTTTTACTTGAAATCTGTTTGCAAGTAGCACAATGACCTAAATTAAGCCACAAAGTCATCAAATCATGAACACAATTCTACTAACCTTATTGTAGGTTCAAACTCAAAAGATAAAAATGGAGATTTCATGGTATTTTCTTTTGGATGCTTTGTGATAAGGTGTATAATCTGGAAAGCAGCATTGAATGATCATGCTAATAAATAATATTTCATATGTACAAGAAGCACGCATATGATAAAAAACAAATTTGTGCAGCTTTTCCTTGCACAAAGCTCCTAGTTTCCTTCTCCACTGAGTCCTTTCTGGATTCTCATCCACTATGAACCTCCCCATGCAGTTCCAATGCTCTCATACCATCTTGCCCAATGTTTGATGTTTTTCGCACATCTTGCCACCATATACTTTTGTCTTTACTCAGATCAAGATGGAATTGCAGTAAAACTGCTTTCTCCGTGTTACCAATATAACAACAAGAGCATCAGGGATGTGCAAGCTCTGAGATCTGACAAGGAGAGAGCCTGTAAGACCTTAGTGTTAACATTTGCAAGAAAAAATAGAAAAATAGGGTTAATCAGGAGAGCACTGATTCTACATTGTTTATTGATTTTAACAACTCCCTAGCCAGCGGAGGCTGAAAAGCAGTTTTCTGGTAAATGTATTAAATATATGTTTTCCACCCCATAGCTGCAGTTCTTTTTATGGTAAACTGCAGTTTTAACGTATTCATAATAACTATAAAACATTACTATTGTGAATAAATAATGCTTTTTTTTTTCTGTCCTCACAGTTTGGTGCTTATTCTCGATCACCATCTGCATTTGCTGCTACATATGCTAGAGGTGGCATTCCATGCAGGTGTGTTGGGTTTGTTTATATTTCTACTAAATATGTGATGAAATACATCTCTTCATGTTTCATCTTTTCATTAGGTTGTTTGATTCAATTTCTAATACTTTTTCCAAAGCTGAAAACAATTTTCTATGCCGTTGACATTGTCTTCTTTTGGTTCTTTTTTTATGCCGTATTAATATCAAAGCCACATTTTAAAAGAATAGTTAAGTATGTGCACACTTGGTTTGATTAAAAAAATGATTTCTTCAGGTAATTGTGTTTACTTCTCCCTACTAACAAAGATAATAAAATTAGTGCCATTTTAGTAAGTAGACATTTCACAGCTTTTTTTATGTGAAGAAGTAGTATAAAAACATTTTATTGAATATTCGAATTCTGTAGTTTTCAGGAATATCAGATATTAACAAAACTACTTGTAAGTAATAGTTTATAGTATTTTAAGTTGCTTTTCTGTTATATATTTGCCTAGACAATAAACATTTTAGTGTTTTGTCACATGGATGCAGAATTACTTTACAAAAATTTAAGTAATCATTAATACAATGTACATGTATATGTACACGTACATGTACTTGTATAAAATAATCATCAATCTGTATCTTTATCTGTATTTTAGGAGTAGATAATAAATTCCAACATGATTTGCTTTCAGTTTCAACTGATTTCCCTTACCAATTGTTATTTGAGGAAAATGTTTCTTGATACTTATCAAAATAAGTGACTTTGCCAAAGGAGTATCTTCTTTGTTGGCATGAGAGGCATCTATAATTTTTATAACTTCTATTTTCTGATTTCTGTGTGATTAGGAGCAGAATTTTGAAAACGGCCATATTTTGGGTATTTATTATAATTGCACTGTTAAATACCATTATACATATACAGAGGTTGGACTCAGTGATCTCAGAGATCTTTGCCAACTGAGTTGGTTCTGTGGTTCTATGATTTCACTAAGGAGAGCAGTATGTACTGAGGTCTTGTATATAATATAGTAATACAACAAACTGTTTGGGGCACATTTAAAGCGAATAGTCTTAGAAAAAAATTGTGTATTATTATATGTTAATTTGTTAAAATGTTTCTTTATATAGGTTAGTGCATGGATCAGTAAAGCACAAACTGCAGTGGGAATGCCTTCCTGAAACTGTTCCCTTTGATCCTCTCCTTATAACACTGGCAGAGGTAAACTCAATTTCTTGCAACATTAAGCATACAACCATTTCCTAATTGCAAATGTCATTTTTTAACAATCTAACCTACCTAATTTAGGCTCACCTACAAGGGAAATATAAAAAAACCCCCCACTTGTGAAGATCTTGTATGCATGAAAATGGTCAAGAACGTTGCTATTTGTAGCTCTTTAGTTAGAGCGTTCTGGAGGAGCTATATAGAGCTGTTTAATCTTCAAGATACTGGCTAAATGCAAGACTGCATCTCAGATTCCCAGCTGGTGTATGAAATACTTCAATCCATTTGTGGTTTTGCATATTTTTTTTAAACTAAATTGTTTTGCTTGTTTTTTATATAAAGCTTACCTATTGAAGTAAAAGTGCTCTCAATAGATTGAAGTAGTACAGTGGAAATAGGATCCTGTAAATAAGTGGAAGAGAAATACTATATGTTATGTTGAGGCTTTGGTTTTCTCAAAACCATCTGTGACATTTATCACCAAATATGTTTCTAAATAAACACTGAATCCAATGTCGAAGATAGAAAAAAAGTGCATATACTGAGGTGGCTTATTTTCTTTTTTCGTTTCATTTTTCCTTTTTTTTCCCCATTTTTCCTTTTTATTTTCTTATTTCCTTTCTTTTCTTTGTCTTTTTCTTTTTTTTTTTAAGATTAAACAAAATTGTCAGTTCCTATAGTAACATAAAGCTCCTGTTATGATAAGAAAAAAGGTTTTAGCCATAGGGCTTTAGATCTTTGAGTTTTGCCAGTGAGGCCTTCAATAGAAGTGCATCTTTGTACCATCTACAGGTTCTTGGTGTTGCAGAGAAGTGTATGGGGTGTGGGGTGTCTTTCCTTCCATAGTTCACCTTCTTTTTTTTTGCCTTCAGGGTACAAAACCGTTTAAAAATATAGCCCATTCTAGTTCATGGTCTTGTTGAAAAAAATACCTTGGGTTGTTAGATGAAAGGTAGTGAAGTACAGATACTGATTGAATTGGCAGTATTCATAATGTGAGTTTTAATATTCAGTGTTCTAAAAGAAAAATGAATGAAAATATTCTGTGAGCAGCGTTGTACTCAGTGGCTCCACATGGTGGAGGTAGTGTACTTTATGTTTAGAACTGATCTGACAAGATCTAAACATTATCTTGCTGCTATGTGGAAATTTTAAAACATGTTTTTGTTTAAAAGAAGGCTCACTATTAAGAAAATCATGTTTTACATTTGCAACAGGGACTAAGAGAGACAAAACATCCCTATACATTCGTTTCAAAGGAGGGTTTTAAAGAATTACTTCTGGTTGAAGGTGCTACTGAAAAAGCAATTCCCTTGTTGCCTCGTCTAGTTCCAGTCTTAAAGGCTGCATTGGTATGTTTTGCTCTTCATGCAGAGATTTAATGGGTTTGGTGGCTTTTTCCTTCTGCTGGTGAGAACTACATGGAAAATATTAATGTGATGAATCTATTGCATGGGCTTTTTGGTTTGTGGGGTGGGAATGGTTTCTCTTTCTGTTGTTAACCCTGCCTTGGTTTTATTAACTAAATAAGTCTTTAACTGTAAATTCAGATGGGCAACTTGTACAGCTGTGTGATAGTAGCTGTGGGAAAATTTTGTGAAAATATTCTATTAAAGGTCTGAATATAAGCAGAAATAAATATATGTATTTGTGGTGTTTTTATATGTTCACCCAACAACATGCAAAAGTAAAAATGAGGTGAAGTAAAATTGATATGCAGGAATAAATACTCATCTATTACATGTAACAATTCAAAACATGCAACAAATGTAAAACAGAATCACAGAATAAGCTGAGTTGGAAGGGACCTACAAGGATCATGGAGTCCAACTCCTAGCCTGCGTAGCACCATCTCCAGAATATGTCAGTGAGGAAAAGGGAAGAATACATTTAAAGCGTTTGAGGTCATATTCTTAATTTTTAAAATGTCTTTAACTCTTCTGTGCCATCAGAAAATAAAGTGAGGAACTGGCTTCTAAGGTTATCTCTTTTGGATCTTTTTCATGTCTTTGAGAGCCCTTTTCTGGTTCAGCAAGTAGCTGTCCTTTAATCTAGCTGTGTTTCAGTTCTGATTTAAGAGAGATAGCTTGAAGTTTGAAAATTCATTGTGATCTCAAATCAGAGGTGTAACAGAAGTTCAGAATTGTGTGTTATCAGTATCTTTTGTTTAATTTGAAGACAAAATTAGAAAAATTATTCTTATCTGTTCCTCCAATTACTGTTATTCTTCTAATAATTTTTATTGTTGCACTCTTTTGGTATTAAGTCTTGTTAAACTTTCTACTTCACAAGCAGTCAATGCTTTCTAGTTAAAAAAAATGTCCAGGGGCCAGATGCTGGAGAGGAAAAACAGTTGTTTAAAGAAACTTAAAATTTAGTATGAGACCAAAATAAATTGTTACGAGTCTATTTCTTTGCTAAAGGAAAAGCAAGGTAACTAAACTGTTAGAGAACTCAGGTATGGAAGAACCTTCCTATAGGAGAACTAAAGATGACAAAGGAGTAGATAAGAGTCTGATAATTGCTGCCACGTGACAAAGGTGTCGTTGGCAGGGGACTAAATTAATTGAGGCAGAAAGTCATTGGCTCCTCTGTTTCTCCAACAAAGGAAGTTATCATTATGAATTACATAGAAATTACCCTGAATTCATTACATTTGTCACTAAAATGGTGTATCTCAATTCAACATATCAGCATTTGAAAGGTTATTTCTAATATACTGTGAAATATTGAGATTGTTGGTGTAGCAAGTTTTTCTGCATGCCAAATTTTTTATTTCATCAATAGTAAATTATTAGTTTCCTTGTCTCAGAAGAAATGCAAGTTTAGCTGATATTTTATGGATGCTTTTCTTTTCTACTTTAAAAATATACTTCTGTTTTTAAATGTGGCCTCTAGAGACTAATACTCAGTCATATTGTACTTTTATATCTAAAATGGCATCATTCCAGCAATTAGCAATTGCATAGTAGTTTTAATGTTTAAAACTACTACATACAATCATAATGCAGAGATTACAGTTAAGAAAAACTTGTGTGTTTGTCTGAATATTACTCATAGGATTTTCTTTCTTCCCCCTCTGAAGGCCCATGCAGATGATGAAGTATTTGGAAGGGGATTAGATGCTTTAGTTCAGCTGAGTGCTGTTGTTGGCCCATCTCTTAATGATCATCTTAAGCTTCTACTCACAAATGTAAGTTTTTAATGCTGTAGTAAAAAATCATTTGTATTTTCACTGTAATTTTGCTGAGATGTTTACTATAATATCTGCACAGATAGAATGGAGGACTCAGCGGTTCCATGAAAAGCACTATTTCATAGACTCCCCTGTGTGAATCCCTCATTTTTTAATAAAGTGACTAATAAAGTTCAAGCAAGGTCCAAAAACTGTTGTTAATGTAAACTGAAGAATAATGGAAGTGTTGTCTCTGCTATTAAGAAAACATACAGATGCTGTGTTTTGGAGAAAAACGTATTGCAATAAGAACTTTTCATTTTATGTGTGAATATTTTAACAAAAGTGTGAAAGTTTCAATAAATGAACAAAAGCAAATATTCCCACTTCTTTCATATGGGAATTCTGCACAAGAAAGCTTTCATTAAATAAGCTTTGAGTGGGATTATGAGAAGCGTTTTTATATCGAGTCCTTCTCAGGACATCCTTCCAGTGTCAGAGAGGCTTTTCGTGGTGTTTTTAGCCTGCTTGCAAAGTGCACTTTTACAGCAAAATAAAAGGACCTTTTTTGACATCCAATACAGCAGGTTTTTTTAATGTATTTCCACTACAATAAATCTCTTCCAATGCACATGAAAAATATTTTAACTGGTCATGTGGACAGCACTTTAAGAATGACTTTTTTTTAAGGTGGATGCTTCTTTCAAATTTGTTTCCTAAAAGAAAAGAAATAAAATATATATCTTTGTTAGCTAATAGATCAGTTTTCTTTGAATTTAAGTTTCTCTTTAGTTAACTTTTCATTCCACATAGCCTGACTGAGTTCCATACTTTGACATCAGTTACTTGGTTTTGTCTTTAATTTTCCAAAGCTAAGATGAAATAAAGTAACAGATTATTATGGCCTCTTCACATATATTTGTACTACATTGTGCAACAAACATTTTTATTTTACTTTTCCAATAGCTTTTAAGGAGATTAATGGAGAAGAAATTTAGAGAAAAAGTTACTGTTGCTTTACAAAAGTTGGAGCAATATGGTGGAAAGGTGAGTTGATCAGATGATTATTCAGTAATCTGCACATTTGAATACAACTTTGCCAAAGCAACTTTCATCTCTGGCTTTCTTGCTATGTTCTTGCTTCTGTATGGCTGGGATACATGCTTTGTGTTCCATTTTCTGAGACTAAATCTCAACAAGATTTACTCTTGCTAAAAGTTACTTTTTTGCTGGTATTGATGATGCCTGCTTATTCCCACTGATAACTTATTGTTTAGGTCATTTACTGAGGGAATCTGACACATTCTAGCCGAGCCTGGTTAACCCAGAAGTTGGATCTGCAATCGCTATAAATCAAAAAGATGTCTAAGTAATAGATGGCAGAGGTTTCTTCTGTTGAGCATTCTTTTGCAAAGTGTTGTGCTGTACATTGTACACAAAGGAGTAAAGGAGAAAAAGTGAAGAGTACTGGCTTGGATATTCATCTGGAAGAGAAAGTATTTGCTTTCTTGACCCTATGAACACTTGTATGTATTATATTAAGTGGTCATTTGTAAAGAATAGGAATAACCTGAAGAGTAGGGATGCAGGACAACCAGTACAGAGCTTGTGTAAAAGTTGTGAATTATGCAATTTATAGAGACTATATGAATAGTGTCATATGTAGTGCTAATGCCCTTTATTTTGTTTAAATTTGTTTTGTTTTCTTCAACAGGGAACTGTGGCTCTCATCAAGTCTAAAATTCCAACCTATCGTTCTATCTACTCTTGAACAAGAAAACTGTAGTGATTTGTACTATAAGGTGAATTTTGGAAAGAAACTGTCTGTGAATATCACTGACACTTATTTGGGGTACGCTACATTCTCTTAAAATAATAACAATTCTTCAGTATGATGGAGAGAGGGAATCTTATCAGTTTGCAAATATGTAATAATGAAAGACTTCTCTTTGTATATTTGCATATGCATTGTGCTTACAATGACATTGATTAACTTGCTATTATTTCAAAAGCAGAGTAAATATTTTTATTTTGTTGTAAATTACAATTTAGTTTAATATATCTGCAGTGCTTAATGTGTTTTGTTATATTTGTGTGATGCAAAATAATTTGGTTGTAATTACTTCATAGTGACTAACTTGGTGTTAAATTGTATAGGTATAGGTGCTTTTGAAACTTATTTTGTGATGGGCACAGATGAGTACATTCATCAGGACTAGAGGTTAGACATAGAACTGTGAGTACTCACAGACTTCTTCAGTCAGCTTTTAAAGGTGTGAAGCTCAACAGAGTAAACAGGCAGTATGTGGTGCCAAGTTGAACTTACTCAGTGCATTCTCAGCATGTTATTTTGAGAGGCTGGAGAGGCTCTGGAGAACACAGTGCAGAGGCATCAGGTTGCTCCACAGAGCCACAGCCTGTGTTTTGCTCAGCTAGTTAGTTCTTGTTAACTTCAGGTCTATTGAATGGGAGAAGGATGTAGGAGGCAACTTTGGAGTATTTACAGTGTGCTCACTTTACTTTGAGTTCAGTAATGTCACAGATACACTTGGGACTTGCTTTTGAATTCAGGTCCAGACAAGTTAATAAACTTCTGAAAATGGGAGCTAGAAAAAAAAAAAGTGAGTTCAAGACAACAAAAAGATTGCAGAAGCCAGCTTACCTGGCTGTCAAGCTTTGTAGGGTACAGCATTTGTCCTTTAATGTATTTGAACTTGATTGCAAAATAATTCCTAACTGGTTCTTGTAATAAATACTGTTCAGGGTCATGTTGTATTTGAGTACACTGTGATGAAGAGTTAACTGAAGTAACAAAATTTGCACAGAACTATTTCCCCTGAGGGAAATTCAGTTCTGGAATTTAAAGTTGTTGGAAAGGATGTTCTTTGACATCAGAAGATGCTGATGCATAGAGTATTAAAAAAGTCTGTCATGTGAAAGCAGTATCAGATTTTTTCATTAAAATTACCATTGCTTGACTAAAATTTACTTCAGGACTGATCCTGCTGTGATCAGAACTGTGCTACATCAAGATAAATGTATTTATGCTTTAAAAAAAATAAATTGTATTTCATCAATAAGCATTTTTGCCAACAAGTATTTAACAACTCAAAAAATTGATCATGGTCCTTTTTTTCTTCATGTTTACTTTATTATTTTTTTTTTTACAAAATGTGCACATTTAGTTTACACAAACACGCTACAGCAGATTTCAGGTGTACATGTATTGTACTACTCTTATCCTACACTGGTGATAGCAGAGCAGCCTTCAACATGCCTCTAACATCCCATCTCTACACCAGAATAGATACCTGATTTATTTTTACAAAATAATACTTGTAACCTTCTTTCTACTTCATTAATCCCCTTTCACGTTTTCTGCAGCAATGTCACAATGAACGTTTGCCTATCTCTGATAGCATTTCACCTATTTTGAAGTATTGGCATAGACTCTGTGGACAATATATCTTAAAAATTACATGGATGGAGGGGCAGTGTTATATTTTAGGTACATACTTTTTTAGAAAAATCTTTCTAGGTTCAGAATTTAGTAGCTCCAATCTTAAGGAAGAAATGATCTTAAAAAATGTAATGCATTTATCACATACAGATGATCTATAGCTCAAGTTTCCATTGTTTTCATGGTTCTGTCTCATAGTTAAAGATATTACAAAAAGCTGAAACAGATGTTAGCCTGGCTAGCAGTCCCTATTAATAGATGTTACTACCTAGTGATGTTCATTCTCAGCACTGAAGTGGGATGGCAATTTCAAAAGTTTATGCCTGTTTCTTTATTGAAGGCAGAAGGACACATACTTAGGAAAACAGTGTTAGGATCCAGTTAAGGTTTCTTCGTGAAAAATTAGAAGTCAGAAGATCCTTAATTTTAGGCAAAGGACTTTGCAGACACATCCAAGAAGAAATAGAAATACAGTATGTAGGACTCCTAATATTCATGTCATGATAAATTAAGTGCAGGTTTACTAGGTGAGATTGATAGAAGCTTACTCATATTTTTTAGGGAATAAGAATACCTATAAGCCATTTCTTTTTTTGTTCTGTAACAGTTCTTCCTGTTTTCTTACGTTTGGATTTGTTGGGGTTTTTTTCTGAAGAGAAAAGCAAGTCAAAGTTGGAAGGCAATTGCAGGAAGATGTGCATTGCTACACAAACATTGATTATAGCATTTTAACTCAAAGTATTATTCAAAGATGAGGACTACATCTTAGAAATGTGAGAATAAAATAAATCGTAATACCTCTGTATAAATTAGATGCTAAGATTTAAGAAATACACTTGAACACCTGGAGCTTAATCCAGTACAAATGAGTAACAAAACTAAGAGTATTTATTTAATCTCCTTGTGATTGTATCTATTTTAACTAGGGGTTGGAATGGTAATAAAGCTGTATAATGTCAGTTCCTATTTTGTCTGAGTTTGTTGTAAGGACCTGATTCTTCAGGTACAATCCTGTTAACTAAATAGCCACTGCTGAAGTGCTATATTGTATAATTTAGAAAGGGTTTTTTGTTGGGAAGGGTTTATAATAAAAAATTTACTTGCATAATACATGTCTCAGTGTAAAGCTGAGTAACTTTATTTATGATGAAGTGGGAAATCCATCTTTTTGATAATGTTTCAGAATAGCTCATATTTGTCCATTAGTTGTAGACCTAATGTCTTCATTAAATCACATTTTCAAAGAGCTGCATGGATCGCATTATATTCTCATCCTGTAAAAAAAGAGAACACAAAATGAAAAATCATACACCATTACAAATGTAGCTGGCTAATATCTGTAGTGAGATGTAGTAGAACATTTTAGTTAATTATAACATTATTTTCAGCTTGTTTGGAGAAATGGTTAGCAGAAAAAGACTGTTATTGGTTCCATGCTTAAATAAGTTTTTCCATATATTCATGAAGCCAGAACTATTCTGTCAAGAATACAATAACATATTAAGAATATTAAGTCTGTTACTTTTCAGACGTTACCAGTTTATATTCAGTATAACAGAATACACTTAGATAATGAATACTCGTGGAATAGTTGTATCAAGTGAGACTCTGTATGTGTAATTGCTAGTCCTGTGCATTGTACACAGGAGCCTCTTCGCAATCCTAGGGCTTCTGCTGCATAGCTAGGGATGACTAAGAAAAAGTAGATTGAAGTGTGCACCTTTGCATGAGCCAAAGTCAGTCAGTTTGACAAATATCACCAAAACACTCTTCAGCTCCTCAGTTCAGATTTTCTGCGTGTTCCCACTGAAAGATGGTGACTGCTTCTCAATGCTACTTCTGCTTTCTGATTCCTTAGCATTAGGTAATTTTTTAACAAAATATCCATCCTTCGAGTTCTGTATAATGCTGATGCATCACTCTGAAGTTCAGTTTTTAACAGTAAATAACTCTCAGCCCTGCACTCAGCAAAAAGTGTTTTTCTTTGTAAGCTTTACCTTTCAGTGTATAGAAGAGTTTACTTGCAGTAGCCCATATTTGTTGACGCTTCCATATCACCAGTTGCTTGCATAAAACAATATATATACTCAATACAAGAATTTATTACATGTTTATTTAGTATTTGCTGGTCTTCACTCTAATGATCCTCCCCTTTAGTACTTTCTTCAGAGATAATATAGCCATCTTTAATTCTAGTGAATTAAAAGACTGAATTATGGATTATCTTTTGAAGTTTCATGAAAGATGTGCATCAAAAACCCACCTCTTAGAAAGGTTAGCTCATAGTATTCTCCACTACTAATAAGTGTGTGAGACTTCTGTACGTTAATCTTCCAGTAACACACGTTCAATATCAATTTCCAGTTAAATTATTCACTGTTCAGTCTAGTGGTTGATTTGCTTTGTAGAAAATGACAAGTCTGAGTAATTAGTTTAATTTATGTTATGAAACACTCACAGTGGGCTTTTTAATCTTCGATTCTGTATATCATCTCAAGTGATGTTACTGTAAGAAATGATCTGAGCGCTATTTTGTACAATAAAATAATTTCTGGAAGCAATGATACGTAATTTCAAAAAATATCCTACGTAGATTAATGCTTTAAAAGTTTGTATAGTAAAACTACTATATTGAATTACTGAAAGTTAAAATAAATGAACTTTCTCCCACTGCATTGCTTTGAAATATCAATAAACTAGTGAAGGTCACTGATGTAAGGTTAAAGTTGGGTTTAAATGAAGTCACTTGTCATTTAATTAATACAAATATTTTTGTATATAAATTGGCAACTAAGCTCAGCAAGTGTGCAAAACAAACAACATCCTCTGAATTTGCAAAGTGTTTTGACACTTCCCACCAATTTTATTATATATGTATTATCATGAATGAAACTGGTAGGTCTCTAAAATCAACTCCAGATTTCTGAGGTTGGCTGTTTCTTTACAGAAAACTTCCAATGCCACCCCCTTAAGTCAGTCAAATGGGAAGAGTCTTCACAAGAAAACACAGGCCTTCTAATATTTAGAACATGATGAGTTCTAGTAGCTTTTTTTTCTATCTTTAAAAAAGAAAAAAAAACCCCAAAACAGATGCTTGCATTGGAATTCTTTGGCAAGTGTATCTTCTTCATTTGCCTCTTTTTCCAGTACATTTTTCTAGAGAATTTTTCATATTAGATTTGTTAAATGATTCCTAACTCAAGACAAAGGGAGATGTTAGTGCATATGAAACATTGTCCATACGAAGCACAAACTTGGGTGAATGAGCTTTGGTAGATCTGACCTACCTTTAAGTCAGTTTTTCTTAGGTTTGAAATGGTTTCTTTGCTGTTTTCAGGCTAGCCCAGCTCATCAGCATTGTGTATGGAAAGGGTTACTCCTGCAGAAAATACCTGTGCCAGAAGCCTTTTTCTCATTATCAGAAGGACCTATAAGTCACTCAGCCTGCAGTCACCTGTGCACCGTGCGTGCCTTATCCTTTGCCTCTGCTCTTCACGGTGCTGCTGCAGATACGAAGCAATGCCCGAGTCAGACCATTTTCTACCAGCACAGAGCATTGAAAGGAAGCAGGTAAGGAACTGGGAAGTGGCTGGTTCTTGAGGTAGCCATGCTGCTGGTTCCCAAGACCTATAGCTGCTCTTTGGGAATTTATATGAAGCCGGACAAAGCAGCTGCTTTCTGGGACTCAGTCCAGCATATCTCGGGCAGCATAGTCCATTTCTCCTGTGGGAGCAGGGAGACTTCCGGAGTCTGGATGACAGACTGGCATTCAAACATGTGGCATAAGGAGGGCAAGGAAGTCAGGTCATACATGCTCCCTGTCCAAGATACAGGGAGGATGAGGGGAAGCATCATTCTACCCAGATCCTTCTACCCAAAGTCCAGAGAAGACAATTCTCAAAGCCTGAATGCTTTATAATTCCCTACCTGTTTTAACATTTTTGAATGGACAGGCCATTCTTTGAATGAGACTGTGAATTATAAGAGGCTTGAACTGGCTGTATACCTCAGGCTGTACAGTGCCATTGCATTGATAGTTGTGCCAAATGAGTACTCAACCCAATAAAGTAACTTTTTACAAAGGCACATACATGTAAAATGAGTGTTTAAGAACACACCAGAGGCTTTTGATGTTACTAAAGATCTCAGGAACCTATCCCAGGAACCTGAAGTAGAGCCCCTATTCAAATATGTTCTGCTGTGTTTCTTCTTGCTCCTAAGGTAAGGATGCCATATTTTCTTTAGTTATTGCAAAACAGCAGTAAAAGGGATGAACTTTTGCGACCCACTAATTTGGCTTCCAACTCAAAGTTAGAGGGGACTGGCAAATCTTGCCTGAGATGGCCTTCAAAGAAAAGGCTGCAGCCTTTCCCTGGCAGAACACACTTCTGGTGTATTTAAAGATTCAGTCCTTACCTTTTTAGATCTCGTACCTATCAGGATGTTAAGAAAAAGTTCTCCTACAGCTGTGTTTTAAAAGAAGCAGCCATGTACCTTTGTTAGAAATGTAATCCAGAAAAGAGCGAAGCCACAATAACTCCTGAACTGAGTTTCTTGAAGGACTTTGATTGAAACCCGCTCACTAGTGGGGTTCCACATGGCTCCATCCTCGACCAATTCTCTTCAATATCTTCATTAATGACCTGGATGCAGGACTCAAAGGAATACTAAGTTTGCAGACAGCACTAAATTGGGAGGAGCTGTGAAGTCACTAAAGGGCAGAGAGGCCCTGTGGAGAGACCTGGTCAAATCAGAGAGATGGGCAATCACCAACTGTACGAAGTTTAACAAGGGCAAGTGCCAGATTCTGCACCTGGGATGGGGCAACCCTGGTTGTGTGTACAGACTGGGGAATGAGAGGCTGGGGAGCAGCACTGGGGAAAGGGACTCGGGGGTCCTGCTTGATGGGAAGTTGAATACGAGTCAGCAGTGCCCTGGGAGCCAGGAGGGCCAAGCGTGTCCTGGGGGGCATCAGGCCCAGCATCACCAGCCGGGCAAGGGAGGGGATTGTCCTGCTCTGCTCTGCACTGGGGCAGCCTCACCTCGAGTGCTGGGGGAAGTTTTAGGCACCAGAATATAAAAAAGACATTAAACTGTTCGAGAGCATCCAAAGAAGGACCGGGAGGATGGTGAAGGGTCTGGAGGGGAAGCCATTTGAGAAGTGGGTGAGGTCACTTGGTCTGTTCAGTCTGAGGAGACTGAGGGGAAACCTCATTGGAGTTACAACGTCCTGATGAGGAGAAGTGGAGGTGCAGGCCCTGATCTCATCACTCTCATGACCAGTGATAGGACTCAAGGGAATGACCTGAAGTTGTGTCAGAGAAGGTTTAGGTTAGGTATCAGAAAAAGATTTTTCACCCAGAGGGTGTTTGGGCACTGGAACAGAATTCCCAGGGAAGTGCTTACAGCTCTGAGCCTGACAGAGTTCAAGAAGCATTTGGACAATGCTCATCACCTGATGTGACTTTTGGGGTGTCGTGTGCAGGGCCAGGAGTTGGACTTGATCCTTGAGGTTCCCTTCCAACTCAGTATATTCTGTGATTCTATGAATCCTAATCCCAAACCTCATTTCTTAAACCAAATCTTGACATAAACATAAATTACACACTTTACAGCTCAGAAGTCTTAATAGAAGTAGAGTTCTTAATAGGCAGGAAGACAAAAATTTAGGCAGAAGACACTTTTTGTATCAAAAAACATAGGCATCTTTGAAGTTAAAAGCAGAGGAAGGTGAGATAAGTGGCATGATGACAATGGTGTCTCCATCATAGAGCAGTTTAGAGAGCATCTCTCTCCCATGTATTCTGAATACTTAGAACAGATAAATAAGAAATCTTCCAACAGACTTGAGAAACTGAATTGTATTAGATAAGGAGAGCAGGCAATTCCTTACCGAGGAATTTTCTTTGTAAATTCATCACTCAGCCCATCACCATAATTGCTGTTATATGCAGATTAATGTGTCATTTAACTTCCGGCATGCTACAGACCTCAGCTGGGAAATGAATCTCATCTCTGTTTCTGATGATCACTCAGCATTAGCAGAGCAAATGCCTTTCATTGGTATTGAACAAGACTGACAAGCTGGAACCATGGTCAGTGCAATAGAGCACTATCCAGTGCCCGTTGCTAAGGATACACAGAACAGCCACAGTTAGCAGAGCTCTTGGCTGTCTTTCATCCTCTAAAATCAGTGGATTAAAATCAATCACTTACTAGGTGCCTGTGCTCATAAGAACAACCCCAATGAATAACTAAGGATGCATATAAAAATAGACTGGTTCTAGAGCATCTTTGAGCACCTAGAAGTTTCCCTATTCCAAATGGTTAAAAACCTATCACCCACTAAATGCATTTATCTTGATAGTCTTGTTATCTTCTGTCTCTCTATTACTCTCTTCTTGATGCAGAAGATAAAAATCAATAACCACAGGCTATATTGCTGTCTCTATCAGCTTTGTAATAATCAGCCTGGACAAGGTATCACTAGACCACTACTGTGACTTCTTATATTTCTCACCACAACAAATAATGTCAGGCTTATTTGCCATATCAATTTTCATAATGTAATCAAGCCTGTCATATTCACTAGGTTTAATGTGATGCTTTGCTATACCAAATGACCTTGATTCTTGGGGTGTCCCATGCAGAGCCAGGAGTTGGACTCATATGATCCTGATGGGTGCCTTCCAGCTCAGCCTATTCTATGATTCTATGAACCTCTTATCATGCCATACCAAAGGCTAGTCACCCTTATTTTATACTCTATCATGTTTCTTTACCTGGCATTTTTTTAACTGTCAAATTAACAGGATTTCCTTAAATTTATGAAAATGCAACATATCTTTCTTCATATCATTTCCTGGTCTGACAACAAGCTAGTTTCTGAAGGGCAGAGGAGTGAAAACAGGCTGTAACTCCTGCTTCTGAAGTTTATTCTCCATCCTGGCTCTAGAGGCCAGGAGCTGCTTTCAGCAGTTGAGAGAAAGTAACAGCTACTTGGGTAGTGTAAACACTTGTGGCTGATAATCACAATCAGTTCTCACTCCCTTGCCTTGAGAAGACTTATCTGGTGTTAACTCTTGCCATCCAACACTTTGCACTCTCCTTTTATCAGACTTCACTGCTTATAAGCACATCACAACTCACTGAGAAATGCACCCATAGATTATAAATTTTCAGGCAATATTATTATTGTCATGATTATGTGCCAGTTATAACAGGACTGCATTCCCCAGCATGGACAGAAGATAGAAATAAATATTTAGCTAAATATGAAGAAACTTTTTTCTCTCAAGTGCAAATAATACACTGTTAAAGAAAGAAAGGGTATTGGCACAATTGCCTAATAAGCAACGATAGCTTGTATATAACAGCTCCTCTGCAGATTCTGGCCAGAAATTTATTTACAGTTTAGTGTTTTTGTGTAATGGTGTAGATACATACTCTACCTGGGGAAAATGCTGTCTCTGGTATTAGGATTACCCTCACTGTCACTCCAGAAATCTCTATAGAGCTGTGATAGCATTAGCCAATAGTTGCATGTTCAGTACTTATCACTGAATACTTACTTTCTGGCAGCTCTCGATGAATTCGTCTATGGTAACTACCCCATCTTTGTTTTTGTCCATTTTCTGTTAAAAAGGAAAAAAAAAAGAATGTATGGGTATTCGGTTTGTGTGGCCAGGTTTTGGTAGTGAGGGCCTACTGGGGTGGCTTCTCTGAGAAGCTGCCAGAAGTTTCCCCTATGTCCAGCAGAGTCAATGCCAGCTGGCTCCAGGACAGACCTGCTGCTGGCCAAGGCCAAGCCCTTCAGGAATGATACCCTCCTGAACCCTTTGTTATATTTTCTCTCCCCTGTGCAGTTGTGGAAAGGAGTGAGAAAGGCTTTGGTGAGTGCCTGGCATCCAGCCAGGGTCAATCCACCACAGTGTGTTTATCCTCCTGAACTCCTGTGTAAAACAAGTCCTTTTTGTTATTCATTTCAGTTATATGTCAGCCTAGGAACAACCAGCCTAAAAGTCATCATAAGCAATATACTGAATATGTTTAAGGAGCTTCTTGTTGAAAAAGCAAGGTGTAATGAGTAGATCTGAGAAACTTGTGATGGAACCACAGAGAAGAAAAAGGATTGGAAGGATATGTAAAACTGTTAATGATAGTGAAAATGTTTCTCTGCCTGCTCACAGAGCACTCTTTTTGACTTCTATGTTACCTGACCTACCTGGAAAAAGGTTTCCACATGTTGTCTAGGTGCATCTTCCTTGAGAACAGGATAGGTGCATTTCCCCATCATATCATATATTGCTTTCATGATATCAAGCATTTCCTGAAGAGAAAAAAAAATTGTTTCTGCAATGTAATGAGCATTGTAGATACTGCTTTAACTCAGAACACATAAATAATTTTTAGGATTTGTATTTTAGAATAAAATTTTGAAGTTCACCTGTTACTTTTTGACTGAACAGCTTCAAGAAGGAACCACTTGGTTCCTAGAAATTCTAGCATCTGAGTTCAGCTTTCATACATGTATGCTTTTGATTTTAAATGATTTAGAATATGTGCAAGTTCATGGATTTTGGGAAGAATCTCCCAATGTCTTATGAATAAAAATAAAAAGGAAAATAAATTCTGTAACAGCAAGTGAATGGCCAAAGCACATCAGCTTCTTAGAACTGATTTTCACCAGAGAAAGTAGAAGCACCCATGCACACACCTGCACTTATGCAGAGTCCACATTTTATATCAAAAGCTTTGAATTTTCTTAAGTGTGGCTTGTGTAAACTTTGCAAATAATTATAAAAAGAAGTCATCTGCAGTATGCTGAGAAATTATTCTGTAGATCATTCTTTTATAATGAGCATGAAATGTTTTCTGAAAGTGCAAAATTACAAGCATAATGTATATATTTACATAAAACCCACTTAAAAAAATCCAACATATATTTTGATGAAAGCACTCATTTGGTCCTGCTATAATTTAAGTATGTGTTTGAATCTTTGCAGAATAAAAGATGTAGGAATATTTCGGTATACGTTCTGTTCCAAGTAAAAACTTTTAGAAGAAGATTCATAAAATGAGTAACAACTATTGCGCACCTACTTAATTCCTTTTTGTCCAAATATCCTACCAATCTATTCTAGTGACTGTATGTCCAAATACACAGGCATAAGTTGAAGCCAACCATTTCTGTGCCTGAAGAATTCTGACCTTTTACAATTTCTGTAGATATTTTCCCTTTTCAATTTTTATATATGCCTTTAAAATGAGACACTTTAATTTTTAGCATGTCTAATGTCATAATATATGATAATTTGTTAACATGTCTAATTTGACACTGAAACCATTCTTCTTTAAATGCAGGACTTAGCTATACCACCTTTACTTTCAGTGACTACAGTAAGAAGTAGACCTTACCTCTTTAGTTATATATCCATCCTTATTTATATCATACAAATTGAAAGCCCAGTTCAGTTTCTCCTGTACTGTCCCTCGGAGTAAAATTGAGAGACCCATAACAAAATCCTAAATAGACAAAAGGTCTTGGTCAGTTTGGAATTGAGAAGTTTTTCACAAACATTCAGAAATCCACAATAATGCATTTGTCAGAAGTCTGAAAAGATGTTTCAATTTTTTTTGCTTCACTGTAAGTGTTAAGATTGCTGGTCTCTTAAGTAATTAACAATCTAGGCACTGTTTGCTACTCTCATAATTAATGAGTAAACTGAGTAATTTTCTATAAAGTAAACCATAATTTTCTGTTAGTGGTTGTATCCTCTGAAATGTCTAATGCCTCACATAAGCAGTTCCTGTAGAAGTTAACACCAGGAAAAAGCAATCCCCATGGTTTAATGGTTCAAGAAAAGCTTAAGTGGGAGATAGATTAAGCTAAACTCAGGAGACCAATTTGGGGAGAACGACATATTAAGGAACATTAAATTCTTGTTAAATCTTTGCCTTATTAAAGTGGAATATGGGGTTCCCAGATCTCTTAGAACAATCTACTGCAGTCAATATTTCAAATGTCATGTATGATACTGCACACCTCAATTCTTACTTAATACTTTTATTGCAAGTATGATAGGGAATAATAAATAAATTATGTTTTTGTGACCCACCAATGCTCTACTGCTGTAGAGCTATTCCACAGAAATTAATCAGAAGACTTTTTAGATTATTTATGTGTAGTATTTGGTTATCAATTTCTGTTTCATAATAAATACTCTTTTGGCAGCACAAACCAAATTTACATTTAGTGAGCATCTTCCTGATTGGAGAAAATATCAACTGCCATCACCCCTCTTCTGTATTTCTTAGCATGTTAACATTGTTTAAATAACTTTTTTTTTCCTATCTCGTCCATCTTTTTCTATTTCATAAGCTTGTGAACCCATAAATATGTGAAATTGCCTCCATAGTAGGTTGAGTAGAATATGGCAAGTGCTTGCATTTAAATGTGCCTTTCTATGTCACTGGCAATGACATGCAGGAAGTCTTAAAGTAACATTAAAGTACAGAGAATAAAAGCTGAAATATTTCTTATTGTCACCAGCAAAGGGTATGCATTTCCTCTAACACAGAAACAATGGAAAAGACTACACTGAGGTTAGACATAAATTACGAAGGTCTGATGTACCACACAGTCAAATAATATACCTGATACAGTGAAGTATACACAGATATCATGGCCTCAGATGGTCTAGTAGGCACAGACAGCTCTTGTGACAGCTTCAGTCTTTTTAACATTTCAATTGGCACGCTCTGAGTTTTCTTAGTCTGTCACAAATTTCTGTCTTATTGATATATGTGCCCTTTGGGGCAAATGGATACATAAATCTTGAAAGAATTTTGCTCATCCTGTCTTGTCTACATCTCAATGACTAATTGAGGGTCACAGGGTTAAATCTCCAAACAGCTCTTTAAAATTGTACTGTTAAACATTAAAATGTCCAAGAAATTCAGAAGAGATTTGATCACATTACAACATTAGCAATTAACCTTTTAAATTCAGTACCATATCTTCAAATCTTTTCTGCACTTTTACATTCTTGATGTAGCTTTTGCTGAAGTCCTTTGTGAAGGTCCCCAGTAACATTATCTGCTTAGTAAGAATTCAGAATTAATTTTTGTTTTGGCACAGCAACATTTTTGAATTTGTTTTATCTAAACTATATCCATTTTTCTTTTCTTGTTGAATTCTAATCCTTCCTTTCTGTGACACAACACCTGGCTTCCTGGAATCATTTATATCCCCATTTCCAAGCCTACCCTTCTATCATCAGTTTTAAAAATAAAATGCTTGACTTTATGCTATTTTTCATGCAACTGGATGTCCTTAAAAAGCAGAGACAACTCAAAACCTTCCAAGTATGTGCTCTAAATGTCGCAGGAGCAAGTCATCTCCTTCCATACTGCATCAACATGTTTTGGGATCACACATACTTCAGGTGCATTGCCTTTGTCTGAGTGTTGTGCAGGAGTCATTTCATGAATGATAGGAAGGATTTATCATAATAGGAAGTTGTGATGAGCTGGATATGGACCAGCCAGGATGGAATATCTTTTCTACATAATTACTTTCAAGCAAGTGAAAAACATAGTAATAGAATCATACAGAAATAGAATGTCTGATTCAGTGGATATAGGCTAAATCTACAGGGTATTTTGAGCTAGACCCTTGAATGGGAAGATGCTCTGCATGCTGGAAGGCAATGTTTGTGTCAGGAGCAGTGTAGCCATGCTAGCTGTTAAGATAATACTCCAGTGCAGAAAGCCATAGTAAAACAACAGTGCAGAGGGAAGCAGCTAAACTCAGAGAGCTTCTGCTCATCTTTATGCTTGTTAGCAGCAACTCAGTGACACGTGAGTCAGGCACACCATTTAGCAAAGAGCATGAATACAAGTCCCCATGATAGTATTAAAGTACCCAGATGTTGTTTTCCTTCCTGGTTTAGACATCTAATTTCTAGAGAAGGAGCATTTCTACTTTTAGAGCTTGTTCATTTTTTAGGCAAAATTCACCATACTCAGATACATACATCCTCTAAGGATGCTGTCATTGCCCACTGAAAGGCACAGTCCTGCTCAGCTGAGCACCTAATGGGAAAAGGTACATCTGATCTAGGGTGACAAAGGAGCCTAAAACAGCAGGTCTGCGCTGAGAGACAACTCTAGGTTGGATCTCTCTTCAGTCTATGACAGTGAAGCATAAAAGTCTCTGCCTTGGTACTTGCCTTTACTCCTTTCCACAGTTTCCTGTTTGTAACTTGCTAGTTTCCTGCAGAGCATGCTGATACCTGTTATGACCTCCTTCTGTGCCTTATTTTGATTCTGTAAGAAAGGGGGATATCTCACTGAAGGGTTGCAAAAGGCAGCATCATTGTACCTGTACCGGAGCCTCTTTGTACTCAGAGCCTGCTCACATTTCTCTTCTGCACTGCAGCTGTATAGAATGTCTGGTTGGGATCTGGGATGAACGTGCATTTGTGGGGTTTTTTTCAACAGTGATTAATTATCTCCTAGCAAGGTTGTTGATGACTTTCTGATTGCTTTATCTCTCAGTAAATCTTTGGGAATAATTAGTTCATTAATAAATTAATTAACAAGTTTATTAGTGTGCTGTCTCAAATCCATAGGAAAGCTTTAAATTATTCCACCTGATCATGTGTTCCTTTATGTCTTGTTCAAGGCCAGAAGAAGTAGGTAGGCAGGAACCTAAATCCATTTTTAAATTTACATATTAGGATTTTGAAAAGGAATCAAATGATGTCACAGACGTGGTGGAGTCCTGATGTGTGTAAAACAAAGGTCACAGAGAAGGAGCTGCTGTTAAAAGGAAATACAATTTGGTAGCTACTTTAAATCAGATGGTGTTAAAATGCTTATGAATCACACTGTCCTGAGAAAAATTAGCTCATTTCCTACATGACATGGACAAACTTTTTTGTGTTGAACCTACAAAATCATGTTTGTGAACATGATTTGTTTGTGAACAAGGCCAAGTTCAAGGTCCTGCACCTGGGTCAGGGCAATCCCAAGCCCAAATACAGGCTAGGCAGAGAATCGCTTTAGAGCAGTCCTGGAAAGAAGGGTTTGGGGTTGTTGCTTGATGAGAAGCTCACCATAATCTGGCAATGTGCACTGACAACCCAGAAAGCCAAATGTGTCCTGGACTGCACCAAAAGAAATGTGACCAGCAGGTCAAGGAAGGTGATTCTGCCCCTCTACTCTGCTCTCATGAGACCCTGCCTGGAGCATCCAGCTCAGGGGCCCAAGGACATGGACCTGCTGGAACAAGTCCAGAGGACTGGAGCACCTCTGTTATGAAGACAGGCTGGGAGAGTTGGGTTTGTTCAGCCTGCAGAAGAGAAGACTCCAGGGACACCTTATAGCAGCGTCCCAGTACCTAAAGAGGGCCTGCAAGAGAGCTGCAGGGGGACTTTACATAAGGACATATAGGGACAGCACGAGAGAGATGGTTTTAAACTGACAGAGAGTAGGTTTGCATTAGGTATTAGGAAGAAATTCTTCACTGTGAGGGTGGTGAGGCACCGGAACGGGTTGCCCAGAGAAGCTGTAGATGCTCCATTCCTGGAAGTGTTTGAGGTCATGTTGGATGAGACTTTGAGCAATGTGGTATAGTAGAATGTGTCCCTGCCCATGGCAGGGGGATTGGAACTTGATGATCTTCAAGGTCCCTTCCAAACCAGGGCATTCTATGATTCTATGACTCATTAAACTGCTGCTCTCATAATACTGCCTTGGACACTACTTTTATTATTAGTGAAATATATCAAAGTTATATTTGATCTTAAGAACTGTACTCTTCTATGGAACTGAGTTAGCATGCCTGCTAATTTATTAACTAATGCAAAATTCTCAGGTAATAATTGAGAAGTAATACAATCAGAAGATCACCAACAAGATTGCTAAGAATTACTAATAATTTTTTGAAAAACAAATATAAGTTTGGTTTTGATTAAATATGACAAAAATCTTTAAACATCTCCATTGTGTTTGGGCATAGTGTTGTGCTTTAAGGCACTGAGAATTAGTGGGATTATTGAGTGACTTTCAGCAAGGCCACATTTAGAATAGCCTTAATCTGCATCTACAACAAACAAAGGATACTGATTTGGATATTTGCATGTGGGTGCAATGCACTTTACCTTTGACAATATCTAAAGTTAATCTAAAGTTAATTAGCCTCCATTTTCCTGACTCTGTAAATAGCCTTGAGGCCCAGATCTTCATTTTGGTTCAGTGACAATATACGTGCAGCAAGTGGAAACCTGGCTTTCACATCTGTCTCTGTCTAATGGAAAAAAGAACTTCAGATCACTAATATGCCCAAAGAGCCCTCCAATAGCTGGGTCACTGGGTCCTCAGAAGCTCTGTCCCTCATATTAAAGCAAAACTAGTTCACATAACTAATGAAATAAGCTAGTCTCAAAATTAATACAATCATGGGATAAGGAGAGATAGGTTCAAGCACCTAGTTTCATGAGTTTGTTTTTTATGCTATGCTTCACTTAGAGATCCTGACTCTTATCAGAGAGCATACAGATTTAGGGATGACAAAACTCTAAGGTCATAGCAAACTCACCAAGCAATCTCAATTGAGGTGTGCATTTAAGTTGTGCTAAAGTCTAACACTTCATTGTTGATGGTTGAAAATTTGAGGAAAAAAGAGCAAAAAGCTAGAGCAAATTATCTCTTTTTACTCACAACTCCAGCTACCACTGCTTCACGGAAAATGGAGAGTGCAACACACAAAAAAAGTCATTCTTACCTGCAAAAGAATTTCACTACCATTTCAGATTTTGATATTCTTCTTTTTAGACAGAAGGTAGCCAGAGTGTTTTTATCTTAGGTTATTATATTAAATTGTATTTACTCCTACACTTTGACATAGAAAGTAATTTGGAAAGAATGATTATTTGTTCTTCAAACTTTTAAATCACTCCCTTTCTACCTTTTGAACTGTTTACTTTTCTTGTTTTTCTAATGGAAAATAGAAAACTAGAATTCAGATTGGAATAGAAAGAATATGGCACAGCTGCACCTAGGATAGAAAGGAGCAGGAAAAATATGAGGTGATAGTATTTTGCACATTTCACAGTATCTACTTCGACATTTTGCAGCTACTTTCATGTGATTAGAAAAAAAACCCCATATATTTTTAACTTCAGGAGGATGCTTTTAGAATGGCTATGATACAGTTTGTAAGTATGATGTTGTTACAAGGACAGAGAAGCAAGAGTCTTTTGACAGCAGTAGAGTTATGCTGAATTCACAATTAGTACAAAAAATGTCAAAATCTGAGTCATTCATGTTTGCCTTGATATTGAACAAAAGTAAGCTGGAAATGTCTGTTTTAGCAATGAAAGAAAAGAGCACTGCTGCTTTTATTTTCCTGGTTTATTTTATTCCAAAGCCTTTTTTTTTTGTGCACAGACCTGCACTCTGAGATAATCAAAACCTTTAAAAAGGGCTTCAAATCTAGTGCATTTCTTAAGGCTTCCTGTCTGAGATACAAATGTCAACAAGTTGACCAGAAAAGGTACAAAAGCTTTTTTTGTTCCCATTATTTTTGCTGATAACAGCAGAAATACTTTTCAACTACTGATTCTAAAAATGCTTTTTCTCATTGCCTCTGCAGTTGCTGAAACTGAAAAAGGGGAAATTTAGGTTAGATATACAAAAGAAATTCTTTACTATGAGAATGGTGAGGCACTGGAACAGGTTGCCCAGAGAAGCTGTGGATGCCCCATCCCTGGAAGTGTTCAAGGCCAGGCTGGATGGGGCTTTGAGCAACCTGGTCTAGTGGGAGACATCCCTGCTCATGGCAGAGCAGGTGGAAATAGGTGACCTTTAAGATCCCTTCCAAACTAAACCATTGTATGATTCTATGATTTGACTAGAAGAATCCTTGTAGATTTAGATTATGTACAGAAGATTTGAATAAAACCTCCATTCCTGCTTCTAGTTCCACCTAGAGCCCATTGATTTCAGCTGCCCAGAAAAATAGGGTTCATGTGTTTTGGGGTTGGTTTTTTTTAATAAATGCAAATAATCACAAAAGAAATTATCTGGTTATAGTCTTAGTTGAAATATAGATTTCTGATCACAGTGCACCTGCTTGGCAAACCTTCTTCCTATTACATCAATTAGTTTTTTTAATAAAAAATAATCTGTCAGACCTCACAACATCATTGACTAAAATAAATCATAAAAACACATAGAGGACATTTCAATAAATTTAAAGTGAGTGTATTTATCACAAGACAATCACAAGTTGTAATGAAATAATTCATTCATTATAATCAAAACAAACCAAAGCAAAATAAGCTAAAGCAAAATACGACAAAACAAACATCTCCTTTTGCAAATAAACGGACTTTTTTTCCTAATCTACAGCTTAAAATATTATTTCCTTTGCAGTATTTTGTACACTCTGTTCTCCTCTATACTACTGCAGTAAGGTACCTTTTTACCCTATTATTGTGTGGATGACATCAGCCTTAGCAGGGAAGGGCAGGACTGGAAGAAGACATTGGGCAGTTAAATCGAGAAAACACAAATTTCAAACTCTTTTTCTTTTAAAAATATTTGCTTTAAAGCCTTTTTCTAGAACTTTCTGGAAACTAAGTATCAAAAATTTTGGCTGAGTCATTCCCATAACATTAGTTGTAGTTCAGAAGCCTTACCTTGCAGAGTCAGGTAGGAAGATAAAAACTATTTTGGGTAACTTTTGTATAAATTGAGTTACCTTTTAAATGAAAAGATTTTTAAAAATATTACACAGTAGCACAGTCTGAATTACCATTATGGAATATACAGTTGTAAAATAATGACTTCTTTTATTACATTGGAAAAACTTGAAACTTGAGTCACATAAGATAAATGTTTCCTATGTGAGCCATATAATAAAAGCCACCAAACTGGACTTCAACTTCATAGAAAGAAGCAACAGGATCACTTACCTCAAAACTTACAGATCCATTGTGATCAGTGTCAAATGCATTAAACAGAAAATGTGCATATGTTGTGGAATCTGAAATTTAAAACAGCAAAAAATAATTCACAGGAAGCACATCTTATTTAACAAAATTTAACTTAATGTAATTTAATTCTATTAAAACTATTTGATACTGAGATACATCTTGATACCAAAATTTCATAGCAAGGCTAAATTTTCAATCAAGTTTAAACTTCATTTTTGGCAGGAGAGGAGGGATAAGTTCTAAGTGCAAGTACAGCAACACCACTAGAAACCGAAAATCAAAAATTCTGTTTTAGAATATCTCTATTCATTTTTACTCCTGTTTTTGCTAATCACTGATACCTAAGCAAATAGCAAAGATGACATGGTATTGTACTCTGAAACAACCTGTTTTAACCAGAACACTAAATGACTGAGACAGGGGATCTATAATATATTTGAAGCGAAGAAGGTGTTCATTTGTTAACGTTAAATGAGGGAAGCAGACACTACCCTCAGTCCATCAGGTGTATTGGTTTTGCTCTGGAGACAGACCTGTTTCCCTGTTGAAGCTGATCTTGTCAGAAAGCTGCTGCTGCTGCCATCGGGTCGTATGCTCACCCACAGGTGAGAGAAAATCCTCTCCTGAGAAGCAGATTCTTAAAGCATGTGTGCTGCTGAATTCCCATGATCATTGCATTAGGGCTAGGTGCTTGAAAACCTTGGAAAAACTGTCTATGACTGACTAAATGGTCAGTAAGACTCTGAAAGAACAAATGATCCTGTCACTAATTATTTGTATACTTTTCAAACCTACTCCGCACTGCATATTGACTCATATCAGAAACACAAGACAGCATGAATATAAATCTGTCAAGACTAACTTTTTGTAAAGATCCATCTTTCTATTTCCACTGAATGCCTTCTGAGAGGCATAACCTGCTCCAAGAATAATATATTGTGAAGAAAGAACTTATCCAGAGACTGTCTTGTGGATGTGAGGTACTAACTGCTAGTGTTATGGGAAGACAGCTTTCCTCAGTGTCTTTTCCCTCCCTCAAAATCATGCAAATTAATGTAGGATGAAGCTTTGTTTACTTTTAATACTCCTTGCTTTTCTCTTTCTACTTCATATATTTACATTAATTTTAGATTAATTAACATTAACCTCACAAATTATTAATAAAGGTCAAAGTATTATGAAATCAGTGCCTCCTTTGCAGAACAAACCTCTCCCTATCATGGAAAAACCTCATCAGTGCTGAAATGCATTTTTCTGATTTCTTGGCATGAAACTATTTTACCTTTCATTATCAAACCTTTATTTTTCAGAGCCTAAAATATTGTTTTGTATTAAACTGAGCGATAGTCTGGGGATGCTCATCTGAAATGCCACCTTTACACCAACCAACCAAATATACCAAAACTCAAAGCTTTGTGCTTCACAGATTCAGACCTGATATTTGTAAGTCTCTAGTCTTACTTCAGTATGTTAATTTTTTATGATGTGAAATAATTGTGAAAAGAAAAAACTGCAACCGTTAAACCCTGTGTCTGTTAGCACATTTTCATTTCCTCCTGCCCCCCTAAATCTTCAACATTTTAGAGAAAATCTTAACCTTTTAAATTAAATATATTTTCTTTCCAGGGATCTGATACCATAACTAGTAGACTAGATTGCTATTTTGACAGGTTGAGATAGGAATAGATATTAAATCGGAATTCCCTTGAAAAACACCATCAAAGCATTTTAAATGTCAGAGACAAAAAATGCAGTCATTATACATGGAAGAGTATGGCTTATCTAACTACAGGCATGATCTATTTGTTCGTAAGTGATGAAGGAGTGTAATAATTATTCGGTGTGTGGATTCTTATCTACGACCTGCCTGGCTGAATTAAAATCCCAAGTTATATTTCAAGTGGTCCATTGCATAAATGCAAGGGGTGTATTCCTTCACCTGTATGGCAGTGAATCTAAAAAGAAGTTACTGGAGTGCCCTTTCTGGCATGGAAAGCTTTTTACAAAGCTACTTTTGCCTTTTAAAATACATTGCTTTTACTGCAATCCAGTGTCATCTCCTTTCCTTTGTTACTCTTGTGGCCCCTTGTCCTATTAGTAGTCCCCCTGTACCTTGTCCTGGACAGTCTTGAAAGTTGCTTGATGAAGTGATGTGCTGGATGACATTGGAAAATTACTTTGGTTGCCCTGAAGCTTGAAATCTTACAAACATCATTTTGTTTGCTCTGATATGAGTTGTTATAATGACACATGGGTTTCCATTACATAGATAATTGGAGCACAGATCTATGTGTAAGATCTACATATTTTAATCTGGGGACAACTTTCAAGCTTTTTTTTCCTCTTTAATATTCGGACATACATAAAACTATTATTTTAAGCACAACTGAAGTTTAAAGGCCTCAGCTGTACATGCTATTTTGACAAGACATTCAAAGATTTAAGAACCCCATCTGGCTTCTTAGCTAGACAGTCCCCTGCAGTCCTCACCTCCTCCTCCAAAGGGTGGCACTGACCTAAATGCCCAGAGGAGCAGCAGAAGGATCAGCATCAACACCAGGACTAGGGGTAGAAACTAGACATTCAATATATATCTATTTTAACTATATTAATAATTTTTTTTCACTGTAACAATTAGATCTGGACTAATAAAGATTAGTCTTTTAAGATTACATTTATTCTCAAATATGTTTTGACTTTACTTTTAGAAAAGATGTGCTTTCTCTTTGCCCATAAAAAATGTTGGGGGTAACAGTAGGAAATATGATAGACTTAAAAATTATTTTAAATGTGGAAAAGGTGTAGTAAATCACATGAAGAAAATTAATTTCATTAGCCAGTGTAAATAAAAAATGTAATATTTCAAACTGTAATTGTTAGCTTGGCCTAAAGGTTTAGATATAGAAACAATCAGTAGTAGTAATCCACACTGAATGCTGCTCTTTACTTTCTAGGTCTTTATTCAAAATAAAGTTAATGGGAACATATTTTGTTTCTACCAATTAAGTGTAGATTTTGAAAAAAAAATGGAAAGAAGGAGTTCTGAACAGTCCCAGAGAAATATGCAAACCTAAAGAGCTGTGGGAGAAGTTGAAGAGGTAGGATTAAAGGGTTGCAGGAGACTATGAAGAGGGGTAACTGCATAGCAAATGCAAGAGGAAAAAAAGAGAGAAAAACAAAATAAAAAGAAATCTGAGGTTCAAGGGGAAAAAATGCATTTTTGTGTTACCTTTATTGCACTAAAGATTGTGGAGATAAAGAAATTACAAAACTCCTAGAGACAATTGCTTGAAATCAAGGTTAGCATTTAAGAAGAGAAACCCCAGAGAATTAAAGGGGTGTTCTGCCATTGAAATTAGAGAGTACCTTCAGTGCCTCCTACAGTTTCTCCTACTGTGGAAGGGGTTCTTTGACTAAAAGAGAATCGGCAAGACTTTTTACAAAGCTTAAAGATAAATAACCTACTCAGAGAAACTTGTTTTTCAATGGTACCCAAGCACAGGTAGTATTCTGATAATAGAAGACTGACTTTTTGTATATATCACTGCATTTCATTCAGAAGTGTATACTTAAAAATGTGTCCAACCATCAAGGAAGTACCCTGTGAGTTCAGACAGAGCTTGAGGCAACAATCTTGTTAATTTGAACAGGCTCTTTTGTCAGACTTAGGAACTAACAGACATACTGTAGTACTAATTATGTCTGCCAGGTACTCACCTCCCTGTGGAAAGAACTGAGAGTAAATCTCTTTGAAGGTTTCTTCATTGACAACACCACTGGGGCATTCCTGGAAAAAAGTGAATGACAAGGAATGAATACCATCCAATCTGGTCCAGTCAACTCGTGTGTTCATGAGACCATCCACAATATGTATATGACTGACAGTTTAACATGTGTGACTCTGCACTTTCAACCAAATATTAATGCACATTATCACACTGAAGTACTTCCTAAAGAATTCCCATGAGACAAAAAATTTCTACTGTGCCAAGTTACCTCAGCTTCAGTAGAGTGACACACGTGAGCAGCAACCACTCTGCCACAGTGACTGGAGCTGTTGGTGTCACTTGTGGGCCGTGGGTGGTCACTTCCTCAGCTGCAAGCAGCATTTGCATGGTATGAAAATCAAGCAGGGATGTAAACACTTAGGTATTACTGATAGAACATGCAGTCATATTCTACTGGAAGAGTTATATTCAATAAATTCAAAAGACCCTGCCACTGAAGATCTTATTCAAACCTCACAGATCCTTTTTCCTCTTTACATCTTTTTCATAAACTGAAATATGTAAGAAAGAAAAAGAAGTGTCAGAACAGAGTGACTATAAAGAAAATGAAAGGAAGTGAAGGAGAAGAATAAAGATGATTGACTTTACAAAAATGACTTACATAAAGAGGTAGGAAAAGCAGAAAGAATACTGTAATTTTTTGCTAAGTTACACATAAATATCCAAGACCAGAGAGCCAATTTCTAGTCCTAAATTTGCCAGACCTAGCAGATGACTTTGAGCAATGCACTTAATTCCTTTTTATGCCTTAATTCCTTCTTTAACACAGACAGAAAAAAAAAAAGACCTGGTATGCTTTTTAAAAGGAAAGGATTTTTAGAAACAAAGGTAAACAAGAAAATGCAAATTGTTAAGGTTCACAATTAATTTTCTTCTACTGTCATGCTATTTAGATTAAGGACTCAAATATATGTACTCCAAAACTGGGAAAAGGAAATAGCTTGAAATGAAGAAAAAGAGCAGTGTAACATCTTTTACTGGTGTAATAACAACTTTTCCTGTGAGACCAAATAGTATTCCAATTAGATCAAATAAGGACCACTGAGATATTCATTGTTGTGACACCTTCTGCTAAAAAACAAAGAGTGTAATCTTGGTAACTGAGAGGCAAATTCACTGTCTGAGAAATGTATGTTAGATCTGTAGATCTAGGATTATTTTAATTTTATGTCACTTATCCCCAGCCAAAATCAGTTTTTCATTGTAACCAAGCAAACACATAGTAAGAAACAATTCTGGTTGATCAAACAGGTGTGTCAGAGATAGACATAATTAAAATTATTTGTTCCTGGGCACAGAGGCTGTCACCAATGGAGGCAGAGTTAGAGCACAGGCCTGTGTAAGACAACATATACACTGACTGCTGGGCCAGGCTGCCTTTTGAACCAAAGCCTTTGGGGAATGGGAGGAACAGTGAAATGAATCTCTACCCTTCATCAGCTAAGGAGCAACCCGTAATTGAGGAGGCATCTCCCTGCCTGTCATATCTTTGGGTATGAGGGCATTCTAAAGCATCTCTCTGCTTTACCAGCTTCCCTAAAAGATTGTAGTCAGATAGGCCTGTGTCTCTGTGGTTCCTAGAAGGTTTACAGTTGATTTCCCAAGTAACAAGCAATAGGACAAGAGGAAACAACCTCAAGTTGCCCCAGGGGAGGTTCAGATTGGATATTAGGGAAAATTTCTACACTGAAAGGGTTATCAAGCATTGGAACTGGCTGTCCAGGGAAGTGGTTGAGTCACCATCACTGAAGATATCTAAAAGTGTGTAGATGTGGCACTTAGGTACATGGTTTAGTTGTGGATTTGGTAGTGCTGGGTTAATGGTTGAACTTGGTGACCTCAGATGTCTTTTTCAACTTTGATAATTCTATGATTTTATGATTCTATTGCACTGTTTGTCTTTTTATGTGAAACCTTCTGGAGTTGTATAAGTGCATGCAAAACAGAAGTATTTTTACTTGAATTCAAAGCACAATAAGAAAACATCAGTGAATTGTTCAGATACTTATAGATACAATATTTTAGTTATTCAATGTAGAAGATGTAACAAAGGTATTTTACAAGTTTCTCTTCCAAGCATACATTGGTATATGATCTATGCCATTCTCATACCAGCACAAGGAGGAATAACACAACCTTCCCCCTGAGATGGGTGGAAGTGTGAAAGAACAATCCAGTATTTTGGAATTTAGAAAAAGAAGCAGTGACTTCTTTCTGTTCTGCAGGTAACTTTTTTTTTCAGACAAAAAAAAAAAGAGCTAGGCAGATACGGAAAAAATTAAAGAGAAAACCTGTATATTTGAATTATACTGCTCAGATACTGCCTTTTTTTTCCTGAGTAGCTTAATAAATAATGAATGACAAAATGCGAATTTAAGTTCATCTAACTCTATGGTTTATTAACAAGTAAAGCAGTTTTTTTCCCTTTTCCTTGGCTGACAAAGACATTCAAACTATACTCATTTTGCAGAGTGCTCTCCCCATTTTTAATGGGAAATGGCAGCAACTCCAACTCTTAGTCCTTATCCTTATTCAGGATAGTCCTTACCCTGAAGCTTTGAAGACTAAGACTCCATTGCCTGACCGTATTTAAAAGTTCTGATGTTAGAGGAGAATTAAGGGTACTCTGCAAAAATCTGTCTGATTTATTATTTGTTAGTTCAAAATAAGCTGACAGTCTTTTTTTTAGAGAAATACATGGTCTACATACCTCATTTAAAGGCAGTACTTTTTTTCTGTCACTTAATAAGCTCTGGTTTCACCATACTGTTTGAAAGAATCATTGCTTGAAAAGGCAACCTACTTTCAGAGAATTATATATTAGGAGAGCTAGGAATGACATCTTGAGTTTCTCTAGCTTTTCCCTCTGTAGTTTCCTCTGTTCTGCCACAGCATTGCCAGTAACACCTTACCTTTTCCATCCCTGAAGGTCTGTGGTAATGGTGTCTTAAGGACATTCATTAAAAATCTGTGATGCTGGCCAATTACACTTACCAGAAATATCAGCTCAAACTTTTCTTTAGCACGCATCTTTCCTCTGAGACGCTACATGACAGTGAACACTTCTGATCTTGAATAATTTTATTCTAAAAATATATGTAGCCAACATAATTTACCTCCAAGACTGCACTTTTCTTCACTCATAAATCTGGCTTTATTGTGTTTATCAGGAGATTTGTGCAGCTCAATGAAAGAGATTAAATATTGTAATTGTTAAGTACGTCCCATGGTTTTATGTCAAGTTATTGCTGACTTCTTCCATTGTACTAACTATAATTAAAAAAATCTATCTAACCTTTCATTAAACTCTTATAAAAGAAAGGAAAATAATTAAATAGTTTGAAATAAAAATGTGAGGCTTATTTAAATAGTTAGTTCCCTATATTCTTTTTTTACCTTGATCTGTGTATAATTAATTTTGTTACAGCAAATTTCTGTTAGACAATCATTTAAAATTGCATTAATATATTAGATTTTCCTTCTGCAGAATAAAAAGGAGGGAATGTTCATCCTGAACTGAGTCCAGTGCTCCCTCCTTTAAAGAGAAAACAATTTAAACTGACAGAAAGAAGAGACAGAGAATAATAAATATGATTCTGCCTTCTGATGATCTCTCTTGCTTGCAATTTCTCTGCTGGGAAATTACACCTCCAGCACATGGTCTTCTGAAGCACTCCAAATCCTGTAAATTATTTACAAGCCTCATACTAAGATGTCTCTCCTTCAGTATTTTTAAGAGTACTGCAGTAGGTGATTCTTCTTTACTACCTAATCAACATCCTTTTTAGACAAAAGGCAAACCAAGAAGACACAAAAAAGGAAAAATAGTGAAATGTAGGAAAGAGAATGAAGGAAAAACAAACTCAAAGCTCAGACTTTTGTCTGCATAACAAACAATTTTGAATGATGGATAATGCTGGAGCTTTGGCAACTTGAATATATTTTAATTATAGACTTTTGCATGACAGGTTTTCCTTCCCATGCTTCATCTGCTGTCAGTTTTTATACTGCATCATTTTAGATATATGTTCATGTCCATTGACTTAATTATCAATGACTGATAATATTTTCTCTTTTTGCATATAATTTTATCCTGACTACAAATTTAAATTTTCCATAAACACAAAACTTAATGGAACAACAGAGCATGCATATACTTCAAAGCTAATGTTACCAAAAATCTCAAAACATAAACCCACAGTTCCATTTCACAGACCAGTCCAGTTCCTAATTTTTCCATGTGAGTATAATAGAGCTTTGATCAGAACAGCATAAGAATTTAACAAATGGTCTTGATTTAATAACATAATCCAGGCCAAATTAGTAACGAAGTGTGTGCCTGATGAAGTTCAACAAGAATTTCCATGTTCTGCATCTGGGAAGCAATGGGCCCTTGCCCCAGTACCCGCTGTGACGGGACTGGCTGAAGGGCAGCGCTGCCAAACAGGGTGTGGGGTTACAGGGGATGTCAAGCTGAGTGTGAGTCCACACAACATGGTTATTACATGTAAGATACACCACCTGCTGCTCCAAGGCCAGGAGGAGGAGTTACTGTCTCCCTCTGCTCAGGACAGTCTTGGGCCCCTCCAGGGATATTTGCTGTATCTCATGCTTCTTCTGATGTATGTCATTGAAACATAGCCTTTTGGATGACTTTCATTTTTTTCAGAAAACTGAGCTAAATGATAAATATGTAGTTCACGTGGGTTGCAATATCAAATTGATTTCTCCCACTAAGAAATACAATTCCTATTTTTGGAGTAAACATCTAGTTTTATTCAGACAAGAACCACATGGATCTGGTGTTTAATCAGTGCACATTGATGTGAATTAAGCCTATATTGGCCTCCCATGGCAAGACATCAGTGGCTATGTACTAAAGTTACTCAGCAAAAGTATCAACAAACCATTAGCCAATATCTTATTAGATAGAAGCATTTTGTTAGTGTGGCTACAGTAATGTATTATATAATCAAAGTTTATACTTGAAATGTACAATGGGTTTTTTAGGCTTATAGAAAAATTAACCACAAGGGAACTCAGATGATCTGAAGATTCATTTGGTGATTTAAGCATCATTTAAATTATCTGGAATAATCCCACTGATACTCAGTTCACAAATTACTCCTATCTTAACTCTCCTCCAAAGTAAAACATGTAGTACACATAAGAAACTAAGGTACAAGCAGTCTTTCTGAGGGTGGAAAACATAAGGACTTTGGTCAAACATGATCTCATATGCCTTGGAAGAAGGAGAAACACCAGATAAATCTCACTCTGAAAGGTGACACAGACACTGACACATTGATATCGGTGTGACTTCCACCTTGAAGACTTTTGCCAGAACAGCATTGATCAGACATTGCACTGCAACAGATGAGCCAAGCAGGTATTTTTCGCAACACTAGATCCAAACCCAACTAGACTTACAAATCTTATCAAGTGCCACTTTCAAAACCCAAATATAGACCTCTGACCCTCAATAGCCTCTATATGTTTTTCCAATTCACTTCAGGTAACTGTGTTTTGCTTCCCAATGTTGCTGTTCAGGTACGGGCTCTATAGCCTTAGGCTGATTGCAAGTAGTTGGTAAGTAGTTTAAACAGCAGAAGGGTAAGAGTAGGAGAAAAAGTTCTTCCAAACAAGCAGTGTCACCTTAAAAAACAGTTTGAGTTTACTGAAATGATTATAAGTGCTGTTCTGATTAAGTTGCTGGGTCATTAAAATTGCATTTATCTTATGTTTAGATGGGATAACTGTCTGAGCAGAGGTGGTAAAGTTCATAGAATCATAGAATATGCTGAGGTGGAAAAGACCCATCAGGATGACTGAGTCCATCTCCTGGCCCTGTGCAGAAAACCCTAAGAGTCACACCATGTGCCTGAGAGCGTTGTCCAAACAAACACTTCTTGAATTTTGTCAGGCTTGGGGCTGTGACCATTCCCCTGGGGAGCCCATTCCAATGCTCAACCACCCTCTGGATGAAAAAACCTTTTCTTGATTTCTAACCTAAACCTCTCTCGACTCAGATTCAGGGCATTCCCTCAAGTCTTAGCCATGAGAGCAAAGAGATTGGTACTTGCCCCTTCTCTTCCCCTCACGACACAGTTGAAGATTGAAATGAGGTCTCCTCTCAGTCTCCTCTTCTCCAGGCTGAACAAAGCAAGTGTCCTCAGCTGCTCCTCATAGACCTCCAGACCCGTCACCATCCTCACTGCCCTCCTTTGGACTCTCTCTAATAGCTTTATGTCTTTTTTATATTGCAGTGCCCAAAACTGCCCCCAGCACTCGAGCTGAGGCCGCCCCAGTGCAGAGCAGAGCAGGACAATCCCCTCCCCTACCTGGTGATGCTGTGCGTGATGCCCCCAGGACACGTTTGGCCCTCCTGGCTGCCAGGGCACTGCTGACTCGTATTGCAAAACAAAAACTGCAAGTGACGTAAAAGTTGAAGAGCAACAACGGCATGGCAATGGTAATTATCATGGGAATTACAATGGCAAGGCTTCTGATGTGTTTAATTTTCCTTCATACAGCTACAAACCCAGAACATCTTCTTTGAAATGCCTCCTTTGAATGCCTGCTGTTTACCATAATATCCCAGTTTGCCTCCAACACAGGGTAACCTAAGCATTTTTTTCCAAGATTTGCCAATCCATTGGACTCCTCTGGAGCAGTTCAGTTCTGCCAAAGGGCAGATCTTGTTCCTCGTCATTTCTGCATTCATTCTTCTCCACTCCACAGGGAGAGCTCTCCCCAGAGCCTCTTCCTTTGGCTGTTGCCTCACTCCTGCCTGTCTCTTTTCACTTCACCCTTGCAATAGGGCACCAAGCTCTATTTCACATAGCCTCTCTTTGGAAGAATAGGTCTATCAACTCCTCTCCAAAACCCCAGGTCTCAAAATCTTTTCCAGATCCTAATGTTTTCTTCCCTTCTTGAAACTTCGTCCTAGATAACCTTTAATCAGGCTATCACCAAATATTAC
The DNA here is from genome assembly GCA_013400975.1 of Atrichornis clamosus. Taxonomy (NCBI): domain Eukaryota; kingdom Metazoa; phylum Chordata; class Aves; order Passeriformes; family Menuridae; genus Atrichornis; species Atrichornis clamosus. The sequence continues at coordinate 47,828 of WBMZ01008343.1, forward strand.
CCCACATGTCAGACTGAACAGTCCAGGATCAAACCAAGAAGGCATCAGGTAGATGCAAATTTCGAATCAGACAAATCCAAAATCCCAGCTCACTTTTAAGAATTGCCACATTCTGTAGAAAGCATGATAGAATTTATTTGCTAATATTCTGCATTTTCACTCTGTCAGATCTTGCCTTGTGCTGTTTCTGTAGAATAAGTCAGTGAAAGGATTCAGGGAGAGAAACTGTTCCTGGGGAAAAGGAGGTGCAATTCAGGATTGGCAGCATTAGGCAGTGTAAGTGATAGCATCATGCTATTTTGATCGGGTAAATGCTCATGGCAAATAGGAAAAACCAGTGCTTCCTCAGCAACTGCAGCAGTTGTGGGACATGAAGGAGGGGTGATATTAAGTTGGGAAGCAGAACCAATGTTGGAAATTTATTTATTTGGACGTTAAAAGAAAACTATTCAAAGATGATAGAAGTAAGCGTGTATGCTACTAAAGAAAATAGGTTTTATTTTTACTAGGTATTTTATTCCATTGCAAATAATTAATGGTCATGGATAATGTCCTGATGTGAACATGCACGTGCAAGATGTTAGTTAGATGTTTATACATTAAATTTATCTAAAAATCTCATGGCCTGTGGACACAGAAAGAAGAGGATTCAATGGCTGCTGCAACTTATTCCTCCAGGACCAATGCAGAAATTAGCCTTTTACAGTTTTACTATGCCTTACAGCTTTGAAATTTAGCTAATACCCAGCTGACACAATATAAAATGATTTAGTCATGTCTGCAGACCACTGAATGTACATCAAGCAGAGTAGAAAACAAAACTAGAACCTAATACATTTCTAGACTAAACTTGTTTATATTTTACTTATACTTAATAATAACTTTATATTTTATAAGCATGCTGCTCCTGGCTATATGCTGGATTTTCACATTTTTACCTTGGTGCCCCAAACTGCACTGTAACACCATGGTTGACTACTGGGGACCAAGGGCCAGCTTTGTGTGTGTGCATGAGGCAGTCTGTACCAGTAAGTGTAGTGGGGCTGCAGCCTCAAGGGCTTTCATACCCATGTAAGGACTTACAGAGCACAAATTACTGTCTCAAAACACTCTTAAAGAAGGAAGATCCCATAAGATAAGCTACTACAATAAGAACGTGAGATAAGCACAGCTGGCAAAACAGGAAGGCATTAATTCCAGGCCTAATGAAGGTGAAGGTCTGGAATTAGCACACTGGACAAAATTCCACTGTGCAGACTGTGGGAACTTAAGATCTATCTGGACACAAACTCACACAGTGGCAGACTGAGAAAGGAAGCCACTGCTTACACATAGGCCAGCCCAAGTTGTGGAAATGGCGTCTGTGCCCCATGGATACCAGGAACTTGGACTGTTCACAAGTGGTGCCTCCAGAAGAATGACTCCAGGACTCCCACCACCAAAGACCAGGGTGAGGAAGGACCAGCGGGATGCCACAAGGATCCATGTGGTGGTGATATCTTTTGTTTGTGCTCTCTCTCTCTCTCTCTCTCTCTTTCTACCTCCCCCCACCCCTTTCTTTCTCTCTCTCTACCTCACAATTACTGTTAAATATAATCTGTACTATTGACATTGGCATATAGTCTCATTTTCGCCTTATGTTGGGCAGAGGCATCTCTTATAATTGGATGTTAACAGCCCAAGTGGCAGCAACTGGCGAAGTTGGTGTCTCGAAGCAGTTACTGGGCATCTGAGCCCCATATCTAAGCCCAGCTGCTGGAGGGATGTGCACTTGTACGTATATGTGTGTCTGTGTGTGTATATATATGTATATATGTGCATGTATTTGCACGAGGGGTCTCCAGCCTGCTCAACCACGGCGGGGAGCAGGATGAGGCTGTTGGTGCTGCCGGTGTGTGTGCCTGCTCTGTGCACCCATCTGTGACCTGTGTGGCTGGCCACGTGTACAGGTATGTGATGTATCTGTGTGCTCTCTGCGTGCGCCCACCGGGAATGCACCTTCAGCCTCCGCTGGATGGATCTGAGGATATGGCAGCACCCTCTTCTCTCTCATGCTGTTGAATCTGACCAGATGTTTTCCCTAAGGAATATAATTATTTCATTTATTTTATTTAATAAATGTCTGTAATTCAATGTGTTAATTCACCCATATTGTAGCCATTTTCCTTGGGAATACTTTTAGGATTAAAGATGTATTTACCAAATAACAACAGGGCTAAATTGAAATTTTGACTAACCTTAGAGCTGCATGCTGAAAATAAATCAGTTTGTAATTTATTGTAAATTAAAAATCAAATAAATTTGTAATTTTGTAATTCATTTCTCTATAGTAAATATAAATAGATTTGTTTGTGCTATATTCATCAGGAATAGATTTCATTGGCTATTTATTTTGAATTGAGTACTAGTGTGAATAATTTTTTGCCCTGAAAGTACTCTTAGAATACAGGGTTCACTTTTGATACTGGCTTTTTTTCCAGCAAAAACACAGATCACATGTCAGAAATTATCTTTGTGAAAACAAGCTGGGTGGCATTTCTGGAGTTCTGATCACATTACTGGCCAACATAGAAGAAACACCAAAAACACAATAAAAATCCTGCAGCAGCTAATAAAAGTGAAATTATTCTAGCAGGACTTCAAAGTAGATGATGCAAACAAAATGAGTTTTCTGGGGGAAAGAAGGTTTTGAAGTCTTTAAAGAAGAAACAAGTGTAGTATGAAAAATATCTCAAAAGTTATGCTTAAAAGAGATGCCATGCACCAGCCTGTGAAGCAACCTCAAAAAACTAATTCAGAGAAAAACCTCTCTCTTGAAATATTTAAAATGTGGCTGAACAGAGCACTAGCAATTAAGACTGAAAAAACCAACCTGGGAATAGTTAGACAATTCAAAAGATCTTTTCTGATTAATACAGATTTTAAAAAATCATAGACAACCATTTTTATGCTCCTTTTCTTTTTTCTTTTCCTTTGCTCTAAATACTTCTAGAAGAAGAAATAATAGAAGTTGACGTGGGGAGATCAGTGATTTTCCTGCTATAGATGTCCCCAAGAGAGTAAAAAGTTCACAGAAGTTGAAATATAAGCAAAGTATTGTCCATTAGGTGTTGGTAAAATTTCAAGGGGTTGCTTCAGCTATGAACTTAAAGAAAAAACCCATGGCTTTGTAATCTATCCTAGACAGTAATTTCTCTTATAAGCTTCTTTGAATTGGTGCCTTCTGGACTGCTGCATTGTCAGTGTTTGGGCTCCAGCATTTAAACACCTCTTTTTGAAACTAAATGAATGACAGAAACATTTAATTTCCTTTGTATAGATTTGCCATTCAGCACCTCAGCACATCAGATGGGAGCTTTGAGGAAGCTTTTAGGAAACCAGTGCATGTATAAGATAATTGCAATGACTACAGAAGAGATACCTGCTTTGGCTCTTTTGATCAGGCAATTATACTGTTCACCCAGCTCCGTGTTCTCCTTGAGCTTTGCTGTCTGTCTGCTGTAAAAGCCAGTTTGTCAAAGGACTGGGAGGAAGACTGGCAGGACAGTCTCTCAAACTCCTCACAAAGGTTGACATTTTTTTACATTCTATCTTTACACCTATCATCTTGGGGTCTGCCCAGGCCTCTGCTATAATGGAACAAGTCCAGACCTTACTTGCATTTCTTCTGAAAAGCTGTTGAAGGAGCTGCTGTTCATTACCAAGAAATGTGCAGAGACAGGAAGAAGAGCAGAGAGTGCTCTGGAAGAGATGGATAAAGGAACATTTTGGACATGTGTGCCTTGGGTATGCAGGCGACAGTACTGGCAACCAAACAGGCTCAAAGGAAAAGTCTTTGTTCTGTGTGTAATCTGTGCAGATGAAACCATGAGGCTTCCTAATGTTCTATCATCTCAGATTAAAGACATAACCCACAATCAATACAGGTAAGAAAGTGTAATTTCTTTCCTTTTGCTAGACAGGGGAGCTCCCCCCAGTTTTACTACCTTTTGTACTGGTTTCATAGCCAGGTTAGTAGCTACTCTAGCCAATAAATAGTTTCCTTCTTCATGCCTCATATCCATTAATAGCATCTCAGCTAATTTTCCCAGATAGAGAAGATAATTCCTCAAACAACTCAGAAACATGATTTTTTTACTCTAATCCATTTCCATATTCCTTTAAGTAATTGAAATACTTTGCTAACTTTCATAACATTTTAAAATTATATTCTACATTTATTTTAATTAATGATTTATTAATACTGTACTGATAAACAAAGCATTTTCAAGCTAACATGGATCTCTGTATACCAGAGAAACAAGATATTAACTAAATCAGGGATTTTTTCCACATTTGAGCATAATTCATGCTCAAAATTATGCCATGTCTATTTAAAGTAAAACACATGCAAACACATGCATGTCTATTTAAAGTAGAACACATGCAAAGTATACGAGAAAGTGTACTTCAAACAGTTACAGCTGAAATAATTTAATATAGTTTTTCTTCTAAAAAGTCTTCCTGGAGTAAAATGAAGATTAATTATACATTAGTGATGTTTTTCTTACTTTGTAGGAGAGTTGAGAGTCCCAGTATATTAATGCATGTAAGACACATGAAGATAATGGGAGAGTAGAAATTGTAAAAGCTCAAAATACAAAGTGGCGTGGGTTTTAAAAAATTTTTATTTATTACACTACTGGCAATTAGTTTTATGAAAAATTTAACTTTAAGGCCAGCATCAATATGCTTTTCAACTGTGAATATTGTCCCTATGATGTATAACAATATATGTCATCTGTATGAATATGTTTATAATGGCCTGTTTCTAGCTTGATGGATTTTCACTCATTTTCTGTAATAGATAACCTGTGTTACTCAATTATATTGAAAACCACTGATGTTTTTAACTCCAATTGTCACTTCTATTTTTGTGTTATCAGGAAAGGGACAGCTACTAATTTAACCTCCTGTCTATTGAAATCAAATTAGTTCTTGGTTTTCTTTTTTTAAATTTGGTTTCTCATGCTAGTTTTCTCAGGAGTGGGCTATAAAAAACCACTTTCACAGTACCTCTTCTTTATTTAAAAAAATACTTGGTTTGCATTTTTAAAAATAATTCTGTGCCATCATATAGAAAGATGCTGTAACAAAAAAGTGATGAATGATGAAATATGTGTAACCAAAATTATATCTTGGATCAGATTTATTTGATTACATCAAGAGGGCCAAAATATCTCCCTAAACCAGTTTGCTATTGTTTTCAATTATTGCAGAACACAAAAGAACATACTCTAGTCTTGCCTAGTCGAATATAGTTGTGAGCCTTGAGACCTGGTACTGATGGTGGTGAAGAAATATTTTCTCCAGTCTTTTTAGAAGCTGTATGGGATGAAAGACATACAGAGAAATACAAAAGGATGGTGCTTTTTCTGAAATTGTTAGGGATGGTTACATCTGATAGTCTTTTGTCCATACTCTTTAAGTCTTCCTTATGAATTTGCCTATTTGATTACCAGTGTAAAGCTTAAGCTGTTTTAGAAGACTCAGAAGAAAGAAGGCAGACCCAAGTGGAGTGCACTAATTACTGGATCTGAAGGCACAACTTTCCTTTCGATCTTTCCTCTCTGACTTAAAGTAAAGTAGAATTACTTCAGCTAAAGACTCGCAGGGGGAACACTTCAGGTTGTTGCATTTTCATGTCTGTCACAGAAGCTGTAAACTCATTATATAGCTCAGTGGGAAAAGCCTACATTTTTAGGAAGATTGTGGCAGTCTAGATTTGACAGCATCGGTCTCCATTGACATCCATTGGTGAAATACATGTACAACTCACTTCAAGCTTAGTCTCTTCAGGTAAAAACACAAAACTTGCTTCTACTTAACCACCTGTAGAAGAGTTACAATAATGTTTCCCAATTGCACAGCAAAGATGTATCACATTTTAAGCCTCCCACTGGAAGACACTCTCATGAACAAAAGCCTCTTCCCACCCCCTACTTGCTATGGCAGTTTCAGAGGAAAACAAGCAGAAAGAAAGGAATTGGCTCACATCCAGTATGTGTGGCTTCACACAGTAAATAACAATCAACACTTTGGCTGCTTTCACAACTCAGCGGGCGAGATGCCAGCAAACGCTTTTAATCAGCGCCATTCTTTGTTTAGCAATGCCCACTAAGAAGTGAAATTTTTAGTTTCTTATTATTAGCACTGGCAGTAAAACAACAGTAAACAACATGACTAAAAATTTGAACTTAAAAGCTCACCCGAAAGCTTGATACACCAAGCTTCATGGATGAGTCCCTGGCACCTGAATGGTGCTTGCTGTTTTTGCCCTTACTTGTCACTGCAGGAGGGCATTTTACAATCCTGACTTGACAAATAGGCAGAAAATATAATTAAACTAAATGCAGCAGAACCCATGCTTCAGCAGTGCAGCTTGCTGTAAACACTTTTGCAAAGACAAGGTGCTCACCCTCTTGGGAGAAGCTGTATTAGGTGAGCACTACTTCAGTGCCTTGCCTTTCACACATTCCCACATGACTTCTTTTGACCAAGTGCCTTCAAATCAGCTGAAATCCTAGGTGAGAGGAGGAGGAATAACTCCATATTGGCAAGCATTGGTCACTCGGGTGTACTCCCTTAGAGCCACTCAAGTGATTCTCTTGGGCAGAATGGAGAACATTATCAGTCCCTAACAGCAGTATTTTAGGGTAGGTCAATTCCCTACTTTAAAACCATGGAAGCATTTATTTTTTTTTCTTACATGAGGGAGCTGGTGCTTTTGTTTACCCTAAAAGCTCCTTGTGTCCTTAAAGAGTGGAAGATTCACTGAGGAAGAAACTCTACTAACAACCTTCTGCTAAATGCTAGTGCACTTGTGCCATCATTTTATAGCCATATCTGAAATGAAAAAGCCTGAATTTAGCACAAGGTATTTATGAAGCAACCTCAGCATGTCGGGGGTGAAAAAATATTTTATAGTCTGTCTTAAATGCTGATATGATTTTTTTTGTGCTTGTCAATCAACTGTTCATACTAAGCACTGAAATCAACACAAATTTTCATTTTAATCACTGTGAGTTTTGCATTCCTGAGACACACATCTGCATGAAAGACAGTCAGGCTGAAAGTGTGTACTAAATCATGCTATTTCAGTATTTTTCAGAGTGGTTGTTCTTTGTTTCTTTCAAAGTGCAACAGTAAAGGCAGACAGGTCAATATTTGGTTAGTGCTAAATACAATGAAAAGACCAAAGAATTTCAGTGCCTACAGCCTCCTGCCAATTTTCAGAAATGGCAAAGAACATAAAATTCAATGGGGACCGGTTTAGAAACTGAAAATCAAACATTGTGCTCATTATTTATACTTTATATGGTAATACATTTACCCTTTAACAAAGGTTTTTGGTTTCTCCACTACTAGCAACACTTTGTCTCAAGAGAAGGGCCCCAGCAGTGCAAACAGAAGAACAAATGTGCTTACCTGCATAAATATTTATAAAACTGATGCTGACATTAGCATAAGTAGGAGCTGATTCACTACGTATAGTGGGGAAAATCAGAAGCAATTGAGGCAATGATGGGTATGAAGCTGCTGTGGGTGAGGGAGGGATGCAGTCTGTGGGAAGAAATGCTTCGTTCCTGTTCACACAGTGAGGGCAATATGCCTTAACCCGAAGGCTCTCTTGCAGTCAATGTCTGACACAAGGTCCCCTCCCTATGGATCAAAACCTCACTGTCACATCTGTGCTTGCCCAGTCCACCAGCACACCACACTGATATCTTTATTCTGTTGCCCAAAGGGCTCCCCAGAGCCTGGGTCCATGATAAGGACAAGATAGTGACCACAAGAGCTCTACTGTTTATGGTGATCATGGAAGGGCCAGAGTGGGCTTTGTGGCCATAAATCGAAATGCTTTTGAGGAGAAGTGAATAGTTCCATAAGACAAGAGAGGATGTACCATTACTACTTACAAAGGAGATATTATTCCTATAATTCAGTAAAAGACATGAGAAAAGCATCAGAATAGAATTTGAAATTTAGCAAGGAATATGAAGTGATAAATTTTTAAGCACAGCAAAAAATCTAAATAAACTACATAAATCTTTAGACTATTCTGGAGTTTTCCTTGCCTCATATGTGGATACTTGATACATTGCTTTTGGCAGCATATCTAAAATTTGTACCATAAGTCAAAACATTGGAACTGAATACTTAAATAAACCTATATAAATGGTGATTGATATTTGCTGGCATATTTTTAGGAAAACATGAACAGCATAAAGAAATAGAAAAGAAGACATTTCTCAGTTTAAACAAGAAAAAAAAAAAAAAGAGATCACCAGAGAATCAGATACAGCTAAAAAAGAATTACCTATCAATCAGTTCATGCCTAAGAAAGAAATTTCATTTCTCATAGTTGTATCATTCCTTGTGGAGATACATTGAGGCTCAAATTGCTGGACATAAAAACTTCTTGTACAGTCTGCTAAGTTTATGGCACATAAACTTTGTTCCATAACTACAGCTCCTGAGAACAGAAAATAAATTAATGCTGTTGTAACTTGGGCTCCATTACAGGGGATGGTGTTATGCCTCTTGTTCAGTGAAGCAGAAGCAATATGACTTGATTTATTTATTTTTAACACTACTGGAAGTGAAGTGGAATTTTTTGGAAATCAGATTCGGTGTGGTTATTTGATCAAGTCTGAGGGATGACATGAGACTAGAATCTGGAGAGTTATAGTACTTAGATGAAAGAAACAGAAAACACAATAGATTTCTGTGCATAAGCTTCTAACCTATTCCTGAACTGTTTAGTATTGAGACAGTTACAGTAAAAGAAAAGGGATGGGTTTCAATCTTACGATCCTAATTAGGCCTTCATTGGGCAATGAAGCAGAAAACTTCTTAGAGTGCCCTGAGGTTTCCCAAAAGATGCAGCTTCCAATAATTCTAAATGCAGAAGGCAAAGACCAAATGGAAAAAGGCATCTCATTTGCAGAGTAAAACCTGAAACTTCCAGCTTAAGTTCCTTTGTTGAACAAATGAGATGTCTGAAGATGCATGCTCCCAGTCGAATGGCAGGAATACCTTGATACCTTGAAGATATACCTTGACAGGAATATCTTCCTCTGGGACTGGACTGGAAGATTTTAGAGCCAATTACTAAATTGCTTTTGTCTGACAGACTGAAGGAATGGGGTGTTCTTTTCATCATAAACAGTTAATGTGGTGAGGGTCAAATCAGCTGAAAAAAAGGCCCTGTAATTGCCATGTTTCTATTTAGGCTTCTGGAATCTCTGAGAAGCCATAGAGAAACCATATAGAAGCCAATTCCTTATAGTGAAAAACACATGAAGAAAGATGGTCAAAAAATCTCCAAGACATTTGGACACGTTCCATTAAAATCAATGATATTTTGCATTTGAAAAGAGAGGCAGTATTTTTAGCCTAGAAGAATAACATTATAAATTCAGGAGAGATATTTTGTAAGTATCCAGAATTGGTGAATCTGTAGAACTAGTTAAAAACAAATTTTCCATTAGGCTCTGTTGTTGAATCTTATTTTACTTCCCTTTCTATGTTATTTTGTGTCAATCTTCTTTCTGTGTCAGTCTTTCTCTGGAGAAAGGTAGAAAACATCGCCTGTTTTAAAAAGTTGTTAATAGTAAGGAATCACTCACTGAACTCTGATTTTTACTAGGGACTCATTATTCAGGACATGGAGAAACTGTAACAAAAAGCTTATGACCTAAAAACTTAAGAAAGAGGTGAAAGAAGAATGCAAGATGAACTGGGTTGTTTAGCAGGACAATATGACAATTAGGTATTGAACCTGGATTTCCTACCTATTGACTTGGTACCCTGCGCATCTAAATCTAGCATTTAGTGCTGACATTTTAAATCACAAGCACAATCAGAACCATGTGTCTGTTGTTCTGATAGCTGTAATTGCTTGTAGATAGCATGTCAGATACAAATACTGCTATATCCAGCCACTGAGGGTTCATTTGTAAAAATTGTTCTTGCTATTTCTTTTACGTAAGGCCACAGTGAAGCTGGTCACAGCATCAGAGCTGCATAAATGGAGCCAGTAAATAATTGTTAGAAATACCATGTAAAGTGCTTCCGAGATCAGTGTTTTTTCAGGCATGAGTTTACTGTGATTTCTACTTGACAGATATGGAGCTTGGCCATTGAGAGGTAAAGCATCTCACTCAAATACACTGCCCACAGAACACACTTTTCACTCTTAACGCTGAGGAATTCAGTGTTCATTTTTTTCTCCACTAGGGATGAAATTTGCTATCTCCAGCTCCTGGGAAAGTTCAGTTTCCCACAGACACCAGCCCCCCCACTGGTACTCCCCTCTTTGTTCCCAAGACGTGTTTGAGGAGGCTTTGATCAATGGCTGAGAAGCAATCTCTCAGATAGCCAGGGACACTTTGAAAGGTTTTGGCTGTCAGACTAGAGACATTAAATTAGGCAGCTGTCAATGTGGAGCCCACGCAGGCTGCAAAGCACTGGTATAATGCTCTCAGGCAACCAAGAAGGCTTTTTAGTGTGATAGTTAAGGCTTTTAAAGGTGTGTGGCAGTTAATAAGCCAGCCAGAGAGCCAAAAGGTTGGAGTCTTTAGATTTCTAGTTTCATGCTGTGTTTACTGAATCATGCTGTCTTCTGAGTTATTGGCTCCTATTTCTTCTCTTACACTCACCGTTTCTAAGATCCTTTAAGAATATTTCACAACAGAATTCATTGTGTTGAATAAATTCCATTACTTGAAAGCTAATATGAGAATCACTCCCATAAGTGGAGTGAAGTGCAACTCTGCAAATGTCCAGCTGATCTAAAGAATACGGTCTCTGTCTGACACTTTCACTCAAAGAAAGGTAAATGCAGGTTGACCCGAGATTTTTATTAAACTTCCATGACACTGAAAGACCTGGCCTTGAGGCTTTGTCACTTGTGATTTGCTGTTTTATTTGAAGATCTACTGGTTTATTTCTAGCATAGATGTAGATCTAAAGACATTTGTAAACAGAAATTAATTCTGTTGAATTAAATAAAGGGCTTTTGTCTGTTTCACTTATTTCTGACAAACCCAGTATGTTGCTGATTTTGTTCACATTGATCAGAAAGTAAAAAAAAAAAAAAAAAAATCCAAAATCGCTTGGAAATTCCTGGGATCCATGACAGATTTCTAAGTCCAGCACAAATAAGATTTTATCTATAAAGTCCATAGGACCCAAATGGTTGAACTGCACCATTGAGAAGTTTCCCCAGAAGATATATTTATTCCCTGTCCCCTCATGCAGGCTTAGGATACCCACCCGAAAACATGTGTGCCCACTTGCTGTTTCAGAATTGCAGGGAAAGAGAGAAACAACTTAGTACAAGATCTAATACAGAATTATAATGTTTTCTATAAAAATTATTTAAAAGTAAGAAAACTGGTAGCAAGAAAACCAAGTAGAGGGATTTTTGAACACTGCTTTCTCAACTGATAAATTGTTTCACTGAACCATTTTATGTTAAGCTGTGTGTTATAAAGCACAATGTTTATAGCAGTTACAGTTAATATTCATCTCACCTCATGAAGAAAAGGGGACAGGTGGGAGAAAGCAGAAGAGGTGTCTACTCACTAAATTTTTTAATTACAACATCATCAGAGCTGCATTGCACCAAAGTTTACTTCTCTAATACTAGTGATTACCCAGAAACCAAAATCCAACAGCTGCACATAACTCAAGTTATGCTTAGTCCAGATGCTGCAAAAAAGTAACTGCAGTGAGCTGTAGCCAAAGAAGACATTTGGCTGCTCGTATTCCAGTACATAAACATTTATATTCCAAAATGATGCACATAAAAGCTCATGTGGTAGGAAACAGCTCTGCCAGCAGATGAGTTACGCTGAGCATCTGCTGGTAGAGCAGAAGGTCTGTGCTGTGCATCAAGTGTCAGCCTGGCCTGTGTGAGCCCCAGGGAGAGCACAGGGGAGCACAGGCCAGGTCCTGCCAAGTCCAAACACGGCGGACTGACCAGCACACAGAACAATACAATTCCACCACAACCTAATATTGGCTTAATTTTTTTTTTTTGTACAAAGGAGAACTTTGGAGTTATTTGGTGCTCTGCACTACTATTAATACTGGGTGCTTAAAATCACACTCTTTTTATATGCTGCTTAATTAGAGACTTGGCATCTACCTTTTTAGAGATAATTCATGAGCAAGCAGTCACTACTATGAAGACAGTCCTTGGTACGCTAGGTGATATTTTTCCCCTAGTGAACATGACATGAAGTATCTCCATGTAAGGCATGAGATGAATAGAACTGTAGGGACTGAGTTCATTATTAACTTTCTGAAAGAAGATTTTAATCTCTGCCAGTAACTGTGAGACTAATTGAAACAAATATCTCTGCTGAACACATTAAGATCTGTAAATTTGTGACTAGTCACTCTACTGTACTCTAGGTCTGTCAAACTGTACTTACAAATTATTTTTACTTGAGACATTTTTTAAATGTTTGAAGTTTCTTTTCTAACTCTTGAAGGAAATATATAATGAATGTAAGCATTATTTATTGCTCAGTTTGTTAAAAGATTTTCATATAGCCCTTTTGAAATATGGAAGAGTTCCCTCTAAGTCCATAGTAAATGAATTCCAGGGCTTTTGCAAAACAATAACAAAATTCTGCCTTGGCAAGGGAGAGCTATTTTAAAGTTTTTCTTCAGTCATCTAAAGTTGAGAAAACAATTGATCTGAAGCACAAATGGTAAACAAGAACTCAACTTTAAGAAAGTAGATTTGAGCTATATGCATTATACGTCTTCCAAAACTCCAGAGAGAAAAAGATGATTTGCAGAAATCTATCTGTTGACAACACATATGCTATCTATCTTCTAGGCTTACTTGCTTCAGTTTACTAAGACAAGCAAGCCACAGGAGTTTTCTAACATGGGAGATGTTAATTTTCAGTTTGAATTACTACTATATGATTTTCTAGCAAGATTCAGAATTTCATTTTTTTTTTCTATTTTATGGGCATTTCTATGCTCCAAGTTTAGCAGGTTTATATGCAAGAGGCACAACCCGTTTAGGTGTCATCACTATGTCTATCTGAAAAGACAAGTTGTTGGTACCTCTTTGTGTGTACACCATCTTTGTGTCCACAACACAGGTGTTCAAACACTGCTTTGTGCATGGGGGTCAGCACCTCTGCAAAAGTTTTCAGCACAATGGGAATGTCTCATGCGCTGCTACCCAGTAGAGCAACCCATCCCCTATTTGATATGCAGAGACTCAAAGGGATATAGGTCAAATGGTTTTAGTGTTGATTCGTGTTAGCCAAGAAAACCAGGTAGGAACCTTTAACTGATCTATATTTTTCTTCTAGGCTCTCTTCTACTTGGTGAGAAATTCTGCATTTGGAAAGATCCTACACTTCCTAAGTGTAACCCTAGGACTTCTACAGGCAGTCATCAAATCTTTAGAAAAAAGCAACTGCACCGACTGCTGGTCAAATGAAAAATCTTCCTTGCTGTCCTAGGACTCCAGAGGGGAGGGTGAAAAGCATATTTGAGCTCTAAGCTACTTCACGTAAAAGAACAAACTTGGAGGACTGATGTGAGGGGCAAAACATTCTTGCACTGGTGCTATTGCCACACATGTTCAGTTTGGGGTTTTTCCTCTCTTTTCTGGTGTGTATTAATCTTGAATCTGCATTTATTCATCACAATGCAAACGTACCAACTCAGTATGGAACTGAATAAGCATCCCATTTTCTCTGTGAGATAGAGGACACTGACAATTCAGAGAAAGCTGATCCAAGCTAAAATGCTACTTCTCATAGTGTGAAAGCTTCTGTTTCATAATATAGAATGTTCCAGATGCATAAACTAAGAGGATTATGTTGTCATTGTCCCTTTATCATGCCTTAGAACAGGTGGAAAATATTAAGTAAGAAAGCAAGGAAAATGGAATGGAGTTTCAAAATCTCTGGTTTGGATCATCACAGAGGTATTCTAATTCTTTACAACACCCATTTTTTGATCTCTTTTATAGTCAAATGTCTATGTCCCTTGTCAGTACAAGATTCTAATTTGTACTAAATAATTTCTAAAAAAGACATTGATTATCTTAGAAACTACATTTGAAAGACAAAACTGAAAGAGAGAACTGTGCATCTCTATTAGCCATAGATCAGAGGCTCTGCAAATAGAATAGCCATAAAGGTAAAAGCAATCCATGTGTAGGACACTGAGATACATTTCTCATTCCTTCTTTCATACCAAGTTTCAACTGCAGTGAAAAAAGATGTATTTAGTGTTCCTAGAATGTAATGCATACAAATATATAAGAAAAGCTAAATCATTCTGAAAACTTTAACTTCTATACTCAAAATTACATTGAGGTGTTTCAGGTTTTGCACAAGTTAGTGCATATCCTGCAAAATCCACAGTATATACCCAACTTTCATCTTCATCATGAAACAAAAAATTCAGGAGTAGACAATGATACATACAGTGAAAATTATTTTTATTCAGTTTACCAACTCAATTCTGCTCTTCTAAATCCCAACTACTTTCATAAAATTTATAATTTTTCTTTTGATTTTTAAAACTCTAATTACATGGGAAAATGTTCTAAAACAAAACTCAAATGCTTTAGAAAATCAATAAAGGAGCTTTATCACCTCTAAAACTAGCTTTCATTGAACTTTCTGTGAGACTTACAAATGCAACATACAGTAATACAATGCTTCCAATAACTGAAATGGAAAAATCTTTGAATAAATTAGCATATTTTGACTTAAACACATAGATGGATGGTGTGATGTGGGAGCCAATCTTTGAGATGTAACATTGTCAGATTTATTTTCTTACTATCATTCTTTGCCTCATTTGCAATAGGGAAGAAAGGTGTCTTAGAAATGCTGTTTTCCCAATAAATGTCACAAGTATGGAGCTGCCTGTTTAAAGCTACAGTATGTGTCCATGGACATTTTAATGCATCCATGACTTCAATTTACATTTTCTCTGACATACAGCCAGGTATGATAAATGTTCATGAAAAATCCTTTCAGTATTCTGGGAAAGTCTAGTAGTTTCCCAATACAGAATTCTACAAAAATTTTTATGAGAATAATCACCAAAATTAAAAGGTTATAAACATTTCAGTTTAGCACAGGAGCATCTTTGTGCAGCAAAAGCATTATCTAGGTATTTTTAAAATGGAAATGTGCTGTAGATCAGGGATGTTTTTAAAACTGGGAGAGATCTTTCAATGGACAAACAAGAAAGAAAGACCACACGTTGAGCCCATACTTGATAGTCTGTACAATTTATTGTGAAGTACCACTTGTACCAGGACTGCCACAGCGCCATTGCTTTGAAAGGTTAATGACTGCAGCAATCACAGTTTCAATTTACAAGAAATGGGATGACAGGAAGCCAAATACAAATTGGAAATGTCCCACAGTGATGGCAGCTGAGCAACAATTCATCAGCAACAGCACAGGAATATTGTAAAGCCAGAGTGCTGGGGACAACCTTTTGAGCCTGAGGAGGGGTTAGGACTTCTGTTAAGGTCATTTTTCATGAATAGTATAGAAGCTTAAAAATGGCTAACTTACCTAATATAGGCATAAGCTCTCCCTTGATAATTATCCTTATAATAGTTGTTAGGTCATCTGCAGGCGCTCATCCCACCTCCTTAGGTTGTCTTTAGTGTATCTCTCCTTTCATTTTAAACGCTGACCTTGAGTTCTGCCAAAACAGCCATTGTCCCAATAGGCATTTCAATTGTCTTTGGGCATTCTCTGCCTTCATACTCTGCCTCTTCCTTACTCAGAGCGTCAGCTCTACTACACTGTGATCTGAGACTTTCTGAAGCTTTCAGGTGTTTACACCCAGAGAGGTACTCTGTGAGACCCTGTGCTCCTTCTACCTGGATTTTGCATGTAATTTGTGTACACTGGAAAATCAATTTGATGGAAATATTTTAAAGATTCACCTTTTTATTTTTGTAAAGTATTATACTTTGTATAAGTAAAAAACACTTAATAAATCAAACTTTGTAATCATCAACATTATAGAAATACAGATGTATTTGCTGCTTTCTCATCTGAAGTCATTAAGAACTATTTGTAAGCAATCTGAAGTCATAAATAACAAAAAATTAGAGGTGAGCTCTAAAAAGTTCTGTTCATCCCTGTCTCAGAACAGACATCCTAAAACTGATCAGCATTCAGGGAAATAAGCAGACTGGAGTGAGATTCTGCAGAACTTTTCAGTTAGAGTACCACTGTGCTGTAGGATGCTGTTTATTTGGCCTAACAGGACCAAAACATCAGCAGAACTACCATAACTTAAATTATCTTAATTTTCAGTTTTCTGGAGTCATTAAAGTTTTATAAAATTGTTTCTTAATTCATCTTAATTTATCTTGCTTTATATAGTTAAATTATTGAAGAGATAGCAAGACAGACAAACATCAGGTGAAAAACATAAAGTGCGGAGGTGGGATCTGCACAAGTTTTGATGGTGTCACATTAAAGATCTGTGTCTGCATGTTTCATTAAATCTTTTCAGTGTAGTTTTACTCCTTAGTGGAAGGATTAAACAGGATATCACAGACTCACAGAACAGCTGGGGTTGGAAGGGACCTCTGGAGATATCTGAGTCCACACTTCTGCTCATGCAGGCCCCCCTGGAGCAGGAATCCCAGGACCATGTCCTGAGAACTTTTGGATATCTTCAAGTAGGAAGATAACACAACCCCAGTGAGCAGCCTGTGCCGGTGGTCAGTCACCCTCACAGTGTTTCCCATTGTACAGAGGGAACATCCTGTGTCTCAGTTTGTGCCTATTGCCTCTGGTCCTGGCACTGGCCACTACTGAAAAGAGCCTGGCTCCATCTGCTTTACACTCTCCCCTCAGATATTTATACATGCTGCTAAGATCCCTGCTGAGCCTTCTCTTCTCCAGACTGATTCGTTCAGCTCTCCCAGCCTTTCCTCATAGGAGAGGTGGTCCAATCCCTTAGACATATTTGTGACCACTTGGTGGGCTCCCTCCAGTATACCCACATTGTTCTTTTAGTGGGGAGCCCAGAACAGACCACAGCACCTCAGATGTGGCCTCACCAGTGCTGACTGAAGGGCTGGTGTAGCCTCCCAGTGCTCCCTGGACCTGCAGGCAGTCTTTGCCTAGAGCACAACAGGGCACCATTTGCTGCCTTTGCTGCACAGACACATTTGCTGGCTCACGCCCAACGAAGTGAAGTTGCTCTCCAGCTGGATGGCCCCTAGAAGATATTGGTACATGAAGGAGACATGTGAAGCACACAGGGGTGGAGTATTGGCAGGATACATTAAGCTGGATCAGAAAGAAATGGAGCGAGAAGGGAGGTGGCCTGTGGCAGGCAGAAGTGGATGATCGAGCACTGGCTGGGGGAGACAGTCCAAGCACAGACCATGGGAAGCACTGCAATTCCATTGTGGATCAGCACCCACCAAACCACTCGAGCTGTATTTGATAAAAGGTAGATGTGACAGGGAAGGTGAACTAATCAGCATAGGCAAGCTGCTCATAGAGCCAAGGAAGGCTGGTCCTACCAGTTCTCTGAAGTGATTAGAGAACTGTGATCTAGCACCAAATTTTGCAGTAGAAATTGTTAGTATGAGAAACAAAACAAATTCCAACTCAACTGAAAGTTTGAAATCCTTCATTTCTGAAGTTTAATGCAGTTTTTAAAACGGTCACTAAGCCTGGGCATGCTTTACAGCATTTTAGAAAGCAATTGATAATTTGCAATGATATTACACACAAACCCCCTGAAGTTCATGCTCGTTAACTCTAAATGGTCAAAGTATGTTATATATACATGTGCTGATAAGGAAATGAAACATATGGATAAATGGATAAAGATGTACTACCATGTCTTACTAACAACATTCCTTTGATGTAAGTAGAACTTACTTGGACCAGAAAATCATACAAAGAGCTGGAATTCCTCTTTACAGAAAATGCTAAAACATGTATCAATTAAAATACTTCCTTATAATATATTCTCTTTCTCCATACCTCATTTTATGCAAAGAAACATCAAGGTCCTTAGTTTCTGAGACTCTAAAAAGAATTATTCTTAGAGAAACAGAGTTATTTTATCCACTATATTTTGTACCTTTTTGCCTTAAATAATTAGGGATATTAGATCATGATTTGCAATGCCTAGAGAATATTGCCATTAGCTGAGGAAATGAAAAGCTTTTAAGAGCAATCACTGTTAATTGCTAACATGCCAACATTACTTCTGGAACTGAGGATGATATAGACAGTACACATTAAGTGACTCTGTCTTACTTGCATTGCAAGCTTTTGATAAAAATATATGCTTAAAACATCCCTTTGCATATCTTGCTTTCTTTACAGAATGCATGAGAGCTAAGAATTCTGTAAGATTTACACTTCTTGTACAAGCTATTGAAAATACCCTCTCTGATTCCATAGTTGAGCTTCATTCTGGTTTTAGCATTGTTATACTTTGTTTCACAGTTTCATTTGAGTAGTAAATGCCATGAACAAGAAGGTGGCCCTTTTCACCAAGAAGGGTGAAAGAGAAACTAAACAACAAGGTGATAAATGCAGTTACATTAATCTTTACCTTCAGCTTAGAAGGAGACAGCATGTGCACAGTTGCAATGCTCATAGATGACTATGCAGATTAACATTAGACACTGATGCTTTGAAATTTGGTATTATTAATTTTTAATATAATATTTAAAAAATATTTTCTATCCAATGTCAACTGCATACAATATCCTACATATTTGTTAATCACATGAAAGATAATAGAATAAATAGAGAAAAAGTCTATTTTTTTTTAAGAAAACAGAGTTTAGTACTACTTACTAAAATCTTTTTGAGTCTTATTTCTTTGCTGTACTAAGCATGTGCCTCACATGCCAGCGCCAAGCCCAGCACTATAGGGCAGCTGTACACACTGGATAAGGAGTCAGACTACACCCAGGGGTCCTCAGCTGGGATCCCTGGCAAATAAAGCAGCGGACCTGCCAATAGATCAGACATTATCAGCAAAAAAATTTGCAATTACTCCCAGTAAAGGGATCTAAAAAATGTACAGATTTATAGAACTGGTAAGAACTGAAAAAGTTATCTACAGTTGTTCATCAAAAAAATAATTCCTCTAGTGCAGTTGTAGTCAATTACTTCTTGTGACAGCTACAGTGAATACAAAAATCAAAATCTTTCCTCTTACTGACCAAATTTTTCAGGACTCCTTCATTGTTGCATCCTTAGACAAGCAACCTCAACACAGCTTTCAATTTGTCTTTGAACAAAGTCCTACTATGTGAAGTTGTAATTATTCTCTTCTGGATGCTTTCTATTTTGTCTGCATCTTTTGGTCATTAAATAGCCCAATTGTTTCAGAGTGATTGTTTCCTCATCTGACCAGACATGCCGTATTTAGCTACTGAATCTCATGAGCTGCACTGCTAGCCACTTATACAGCTGAGACTGCAGTGCCATATCCTGTAAACAGATGGTAAATTCAAAAAGGAAGTGCTTACATTCTTGAAACCTCTATATAAGATCTGAAGTTCCTTCTTTGTGAATTTACTCTGTGCTTCCAGAAGTTCAAGAGCTTCAGGTCTATGTCGTACTGTGGCCATTTCCATTTCATCTTCTACAGTGTCTGCAGAATACAAGAGACAGAGAAGGAAAGCTTAACAAGAAATACAGGAGGCAGAAATACTTAACCCTTTCAGGGAAAAGAAAAAAAGAAAGAAAGATAAAAGACATTCTCTTAAAGAGTTGTTTTTGCAGCTTTAATGACAAATGATAAGTCCATTTTGAACTCACAGGAAAAGAGTGTCTATCTCCTTCTGTGGCTGTAAGGAATAGTGAACAGCAGTGATGATCCAGTAGTCTGGATACTATCTCATGAGTACAAATAGCAATAAACTGGAAAGCCAACATTCTGCAAAGGCATGCATGATGCATTCAGTATGATTTTTCTGTTTCTACAACCCTTTGACAGAAGGAAGCAATTTTATAAAACTTTAGTGACTCCAGAAAACTGAAAATTCTCCTTTGGTTAGTTAATAGATGTGAATTGACTGTATCAGGCTGGGATTTTTAGTGTCCTCCTTTTACTGTGAAGTTGTCATTTGGAAAGTATGTGAGATTGATATTGCACATCCAGCAGCAGATCTTACTTTGAGTATAACTGACCCTTTAGGACAAACATCATTGGTGGTGAGCAGCCTAAGTGGGCAACACGATGATTTTAGCGACCTCTTCTTTAGGTGGATAAGAATGAGGACATACACACTCAAGGCTTACAGTTGAGTATAGCCCTAAAACAATGAGAGGTAGGAATGCATTCTTCCCAGGTAGAGTTTTAAATGTGAAAGTTCGATAAAACAGCTAAGGAAACTTACAATGTGTATTTATATGTAGGGTACCAGTCATTTCTTATCAAAAATATGAATGTGTGCACCCATTTCTAAGTACTGCCAGCATTAAATGTAACTAATGTAGTACTCCAGACTAATTTAATGAAATCACTACCTTATTCTGAATTAAGGGTTATACCAATTATAGAAATATAACGAGAGAACATGCCTAATTCTCACTTCTACAATGCTGAAGATATGCATTATTTCATCAGATTGTGAGACTCTTCATTCTTAAAGTTTTATTTAGTTCAGTATCCATAAGAAAATAATATTAGAATACTCCATTAAAACAATACTATGCTTACAGCTCCACATATTTTTGTTCTGCTACAATGCAATAATAAAAGTTTCCAGCTGCTTGGGAGAATTTTGGCATCAGAAGACACAGTTCAACTAAACAAAAAATGAACAACCTTTAAAGAGATATTTAATAATATATAAACTATTTGAAAAATCTTCACAAAAGTTAAGAGTCTTGTCCTTTCTCCTGTAAAAGATATGCTGCTGTTAGCACTCATCTCAGGAAGATGACCTCAGTATCATACAGATGATTTCAGTGGCCCCTGTAGTCTTATCTCAGAAGGTCCATTGTGTATTGGCTTATGAACAAACTATAATACAATTCTCTGATTCATTTTTCTTATAGGTTATGTTATACAACTCACAGACCACTACCATCTTTGTGAAAAGTTCCAATCTAAATGCTATGGACAAAATCCTCAAGTGACTTTACATCGATCTTATGAAGTTTGATAGAAGTTTTAAAGGGACAGTATCTGAACTCACAAGATTGTAGAAAAATCTCAGCATTCTTCTATAAAAAGACACTCTGAGGTGTAAAGAGAAAGTGCTGAAAATTCTGTCTTTATAGATGAAATTGGAATAAAATAGTTTCAGAGTAAAAAAGCTGTCTTCCTAATCTACGAAAGGTATAGCAAAGTTCTTGAGTCCCATTTTAATTCTGCATAAGAACATCCAGGGTTTATTTTGCACATATTCTAAAGCCTTTCCATCATGTTTTAAGGGGCTAATCCTTGATATTCTTTATACAGTCACTAAAGTCTCTATAAAAATGTAATGCTGTAGATATGCAGCCAAATTTTTTTTGTCAACTGCAAGCGAACATTAGATTCTTATACTAAATTGCCAAAATAATCAACCTGAGAATAAATATTGTTGAAAGCACACCTGTATTTTATATTCTTATGGTTACGTGGGATTTAAATGGGCTTTTGTTTAGACAGAAAAGGACTTAACTTGAAAAGAGTTCTTTAAACACCCATTTGTAAAACATCTGGCTTAGAGAGACACCTATGATCTTTTCTGGAAGCTAAATGAATACACATAATAAATGTGAGGCTAGAGATAAAGGCCACACAATGTGATGCTGAGCACAATATTTGGTATATCCTTAGCAGTAAACATTTTTATTGTGTTTAACTGATTCTGGGAGAATGTAGAAGACTGTGATGAGCTGATGATGTCTTTCAGTTAGTGAGAAGGTTCAGTATAACATTCTTCACACTCCACTACTCTAGTCTCTTGTAGACATAAATAATAAAAAAAGTAAGATCACCATAAATGTACCAATTATGGTGATTAAAATGCTATAGCATTCATGAGCCATTTGCAGGTTTTTAATTTTTTTCTTCACACTTCTAGCTACCAGACTGGAAAAAAAAATCTATACTTTAAAATATTCAGGGGAAATGTGTGAAAATATGTCTGTTTCTAAACACTAATGATTTCTATGGCATTAGTTATTTCAGTTCTTTAGTTTCTTCAGCCTAGGAAAGTTAGGAGTGAGAAAGATAACACATCAATCAAAAACCAGAAATAAGTTCACAATCTGTCATTACTATATAAAACAAAATATTCTGACTGATTTCATTAGTGAGTTGGTTTCTTACAGTTAAATAGTAAAGACAGTTTTTAATACAAATGCCACAGGAGCTATGCTTTGAACCTTTCCTTATTCATTACAGAACAAAATGGTAAAAGCAATGCAAAAGCAGACATACTCTTCAAATAATGACAGCTGGAAAAGCATATCCTAAGTTAGGGTTCAGTTCATTTCTGCAAAAATGGGGCACATGCATTTCCCTGCAAAAACTCCAAATTATAGCCTCCATATCTATTTAATAACTATTTAGTACACATGCTCTTCTTTTCCAAAATCATTTTTCCTTGAGTCTAGATCTCTAGCACATGCACATATCTAAGGAATGGTGGTTTTAAGTTTAGACTTACTAGACTAAAACACACAAATAAGAAAATTGTTCTTTGACATGCTTTGTTCAATAGCAATGCTGAAACATGTTCAATACAAATCCGGAAACAAGATTTTATTTTTTCAGATACCCTTTGTCTACACATATTGATAGAAGTTAAGTGCAGAATTGCAAATTCAGGCTATGTATATTTCAATAAGTTACTTGTTTTAAAAACATTTCCCTGATAATTTTTAAGGAATTCACATACGTGATGGTTGTTGTAGGTAGTGTTGTTTTCATTCCTAGGACACTATAGTGTTGCTTCTTTCATGCTAGCAGAAATGAAATAGCACATGATGTCAAAATGGGATAATAATGTCTGTCTGCAATGATGATCTAATTTAACATTTTCACTTAATACAACATTCTTACTTAACATAGCACTTCATTATTGAGGAGAGTACAGAGAAAAATATTGAATGCACCTTTTTTACCTCTTGGTTCTGCAAGATGAAATATTTAATACAAGTTTTAGTTCAATCTCTCTTCTGGTTTATAAAACATTTTCAGCAAGAAAACACAAGTTTGACATGATCAAGATTTCTGAGACTGACTCTAAATACTTTTGATTACCTGTGTAGATGCAGAGCATTTACAGAAATGTGCAAGAAATAAGGATATGTCACTCTCCCACCAGCTTCAAACAAACAGAAAAAGCTTTCAATTCATTCTATTCTATTTCCTTTATCTACTCCATGCCCCATCTCTAGGAGTGTTCAAGACCAGGTTAGATGGAACTTTGAGAAACCTGGTCTAGTGCAGGAGGATTGGACTAGATGATTTTACTCTTCCAACTCAAGCAATTCTGTGATTCTATGATTCCTTTGATAGTCTAGGGCTGTATTATTCAGATCATGCAGCTTTAGCAACTTCTACATAAAGAATTATTATCTAGTGCCACAACAGTAATTAAGATTTTTAAGCTACCTTACTTTCAATTAAAACATATCAGCTGAAGACACCATGAAAAAAAAAAAATCCCTGTACATCCAGAAATTTAGTCCTTTTCATCTCTGAGATCTCAAATACTTAGAAAGGAAAGCAAGTACCACAGTCTTCTCTACAGAGGAGCATATGAAGAACAGTGAAGGGGGATAGCAAAAAGAAACCCTAGATGTATACCCCTGAAGTCCTGTCTACTGTGTTAGCCTGTGTTTCTAGCCAAGTTGCATTTTGTTGTCCTGAACGCACTAGACATGGGGAACTGCTCTTGGAGGCTTTTTTTTGCCTTAGATTGATTGAAAGGCTTTATCAGAAGAGTATACAGGAAGCACATGGACCATTCAGCTTCTATCTTCAGGTGCTCACGTTAGTGCCTAGAATTAAGTCAAATTAATCTAGATTGAACAGGTAGGTCTACAGATGTTTTAAAATCAGCTATAGGAGTCACTTTATATAGGAAGACATCAGAGTGTTATTGCTATAATTAATCTCTATCTAGGTATATATATGCATCTGTGTATTGATGTCTCTCTCTCCCTCCCTCTCTCGCTCTATATTTATCTGTTTCCTACCCTGGAGAGATTTTATTTCCTTACAGCATATGAAGACATTGAGGATAATATCAGCATGCTTTTCCTTTATCTCTACATTCACATACTTTTTTTAAAATCCCATTTTTCACTCAGACACCAGCTTTAAGTCCTATTCCTTAACTAGTTTGATGTTATATATTCAAAATCAGCAGGGCCAAGCCTTTCCTCCCAGACTAGTACTGCTGGTACCACCCTGTGTATTGGACAGAAAGCACACACAGACTTGTGCATAAATATGCACAAGAAGTTACCACTTTTCAAATACAGAGTGAGCAGGTATTAAATTTAACCAGTGAATCACTTCTCAACTAACTTGCAGTTCGTAAGTGCCAACCCAGCATCTCCTGTGTGGCAGACCCTGGCACTGGTATCTTGCCATCCTACTCTGCACAGACAAATCTGTTACCAGCCCACAAATCTGTTCATCACTTGATTTTAAACTTCGATAGACCATATGAGTACTTCAGCAGATATCTTGCCTCTCAAATGAGCAGTTAATGAAAGTATAACTTTTGATGCATGCAAACCTAAAAAAAAAAAAAATCAAATTAAAAATAAAACTTGCTTTGAGTAACAGGAGATGTCGTTTTGGCAGCCGAGCAGGGCAAGAGCTTCATAAGTCGCTCTTTAATGCTGCGTTTGGTACTGTTCTGAGCGTAGAGGAAACCTAAAAAATATATTATCAGGACTGTTAACATAGGCTTGAGAACAATTTCTGTACATGATGCAGAGTTCATCATTATAGCAGAATCCTGATGGGAAAAGGCCAAACAGATGGCAGCCATCGTGAATTGCAAAGGGCAACCAGAATTTTTGAACAGGACAACAAAATTGTTTTGTCTTTGTATCTTTCCAGCATCTTTCCAATAAAGGGGATTTGTTTTTTCTGTGTGCATCTCTTGTAATATTCTTATATTTAAGTTCTTATAACTCACCTTAAAGCATCTAACAGAGAAGTATCAGGTTATTTATTTGAAACAATAGAAGAACAAACAATGTTTGTAAAAATTTTAATGCCAAAATATTTTAAAGACTTTTAAGTCTTTTTCATTTTGAAGTTTAAGATGGAAAACAAAACCAACCCAAATGAAATCTCAAAGATATCTTTTGTTGTCCTTTCTGGCAGATTTCTAGTTTCATGGCTGAGCTTTCCCATGTAATGAATTCAGCAATTGTGATAACCAATCTGGTACTTTTGCCTTTTCTGAGAATGAAAATATCAACCATGATGTGTAGCCAGTCTCCCTTTAATATTTGGCATTCTACATATATATAAAAATAAATACTATTTATACTCTCAATTTAAATACTGATATGGCTGAAAGTTAAATTTAGTGAAAGTTCATGTGCCATAAAGCAGGTGAGCAGCATTACCCTTATTTACAGCGAAGGAAATTGCCAGAGCAACTTCCTGTGAGGTCTAACCAACTCTTTTATAAAAATAGGTGACATGAACAAGCATTGTCTGGGTGGCTATTTACTGCAAATGGAGGCCTTAACATCTGTAAAACAGCTTAGTAACTGCTTTATGTTCCTGAGAAAGGCAGAGCTTGGTTTGGACATTATGCAACTCTCGCACTTTTCATCTCGACTTCGTGTGCTGAAACACAAACACTGCTCTACGTTGGCTCTTGCTCCAACAGCAAGAGTGCAACACAGATGGGGCAAGACATGAAAGACACAACTGGCAGGTCCTGTGCTAAGGGCACAGGCACCAGGATAATCTTTTGTTATCCCCTCTACTGCGCTTGTGCTGAATCCCAGTGTTAGGGACCTGACGTAGAATTATTTTCAAACCATCTCAAGTATGTGCTTTTATTTGGGAACAGAAAGAGAAAGCTAGAAGGTTTTAAGGATATTAAACTTTGCAAATAAATAAATTTTTAAAAAATCAGTTTGCATATTAGTAAAACATTGAAGGAAATGAAAAAGAAATGGCAAAAACTAGGAATGACTCATCCACAGCATAAACAAAATCAACTGACTTTCAGCAGACAAATTCTGCCTCTGAGAGGGCAGCAGCTCTGGTGAATGGATAAAACAATCCTGTTTCAGCACAAGGTTAGATGGACTTAAATGACTATCTCAGGAAATGTCTAAACTTTTTAATACAAATAATAAGAATGAATACACTTTTTGTCTGTAGCACCTAACCATCAGCTCAACTCAGAAATATTGTGTAGATAAATGCATAAAATAAAAGGCAATCTGGGATCTGATGGGATCTCAAACTCCCTATTTTTAGTTTGAGCACAAAACCTGAGCCTTTAAATGAGTAGCTTGTTGACTCAGCTGGAAGTGTCTGCAGTATCACACTATGCGAGAACTGTACATATCTGGGCATAAAACAAATTTGCTTATCTTATAGATTTTTTAAAATAAGAATTCTTCTAGCATAGACATGATGTAGAAATACCTACTTCTATCTTATTCAGTTGAGTTGAGATTTGCAGAAGTTAACTATCCATGTCTTACATAATGACATAAGTCGATGCCTATGTAATTACTGAAGATGTATACAATGCTTTAGAAAACCTAAAGAGATGAATTATTTCCAAATAGTTTGAAGTTAAAACCTTGAGTAAGCAGGCAATTTCGCTAATTTTAGGCTCAGACAAAAGCTCATGGAATTCAGTGCAAACCATACAGGCTTTGCAGTAGTATGATCAAGGTCAAAACCAAAATTATATATATGAGAGAAAGCAGTATCAGAGGAGTAACTAACTGAGGAGGACAGTATAGCTTCTGTACTCACTTCTGGCAGCCAATTTAAAATTCTGACGCTATGATCAGGGCAGAGGTGAAGGGATTGGTTTGTCTTCTCACAGTGTGAGAAAACAGAATGGAAACTTTACACTCCCAGTGGCTGCAGTTGTTTAATCTGCAGCTACTGCAGTCCACTGTCACAATCTCCTGATCAGTACTGCAACTTTCAGTGGGATTTTTCATGAGCTAAAAAAATACTTAGTATATTGCACACTGGGCCTATGCTGCATCAAAACACTAAAAGTGGTAATTAAGATGAAATATTTTAAAAATTTCTGTGAATTCTGTACCTATTTGCCCAGTTTGAAACAGGTTAAGGAAAAAGTTGTGGCCATTAAAAACCTAATTAATCTAAGACAGATCAAAATTATTTATTATACAGTAGGAGAAGCTTATTACCAGCCTTTAAAATGGCTGCTTATGAAAAGAGCTATGAAGCATCAACACACTGATAATGATGGACTAATGCCACTTCCTTCAGACTTCTAGGATAGAATAATAATAATTCTTAGCCAGTAAACAGATATTTAGGAGAAGCTGAATTTTCCAGATTCTTCTTCGTTTGTTTTTTTTAAATAGTGTTGCCTAGAAATGTCATAGCTCCTAACCCTAACCCAGTAAGGCACAAACTCCTCTGGTATGAGTGTGAAGGTTCTTCGAATTAAGGTTAGTTCTGGAGCTGCTTGCTCTTTGATTTAATAATTTGTTTCCCTGCAGTGAAAATTAAACTGTGAGACACATTTTCCCCCAGAATTCACTGTGGGAGTGTCCTAGAACTCATCTCTGTATGACACCACCTGGAATTGTGGGCAATTGTCCCAAGGGGTGCTTACGTTTCACGAACAGTTCTGTAACTGGAGCATGGCTTACGTGTTCTCCTATCCAGGCACCCGTGTGCTGCTGCCTGTGCACAGGCACTGGGCACGCTTGGCATCCCGTAGGAGTGACTGCTCTTTAGCATGATTTATATTTGTAGTTGCAGCTGTTAAATACACCAGTGGCTTAACCCTCTGATGTAGAGATACTTAAACTAGCGAACTGTAACTTATTAATGAAGGTTTAGTATGGAGACTACAACACTTAATATGGCCAGTGCAATTGTTTTCTGAACTGCTACTTTTAAAAATCATACTTGACCAAAAGTATCCAGATCCTTGTTGTGTGTGTGACTCAGTCACTTCTTTATCACAGTGTTGACACTGCTGGTTATACCAAAATATATAAATTTTTATAAGCTATAAGTGATTTATAAATGCCTATATATTCCTAATCATATACATCTACACCTAGACTACCTTAACTTGGTGCATTTGCTTTTTTCAGACATATGATCCTAGCTTTAGAAAGACAGTACATATTGCATATTGCCTTGTTGTTAGGTGAGACTACCCTAGGAAAAACCATCTAAACAAGTTTTCAGTGGCAAAGTATCTCCCTCTCTAAGTGTGACCAGTTTCTTTTGAAAATTCTTTGTAGTTGGCATGAAAGCACGGGCAGGTAGCTGCCGCATTTTGCAGCTGTAGCAGATCAATCAGATTGTCTGCCTTGCATGCCCACTAAGTGCACAAGATAGACCTTACTGTTGCTTCCCTTGCCCCCAAAGTCTTGCCCACCTTTCCTGCCTTCATCAAATGCTCTCTGTTCAAAGATCCACCCTCCTGCCTTGCCTCCTACCCCATTGCTGCCTTTTTGTAATGGGATTTAGGTGATAAATATACACATAGAAGGCACAGTCATCTGAGTCCCTAAAATAGATTTTAGGGCTGGTAATCATCCAATTTAGAAGGATATTTCTAGTTCAAAAACCAGAAACAATTCTTTCAACGATTTCCTTCTTCGCTGTTGGTGAAGGAGAAAAGTCATCTGTAAACTACCTCTTCTTTTTTCCCCCCACTTTTTCTCTTCACATATTCGTTTTTTTTTTTTCCTTCTCAAAATCTCCCTCCTCTATTTGTCAAACTCAGCAGATTAGCTCCCACTGCTTAAGTCTTAGTCTGTTTTTTAGTCAGCAGTATTTACAATCCACTGGTCACATCCAATGCCTTGACAGTAGAGCTAAGCTCCCAGTAGTGCTGGACTTTGGATTTTGTTCACTTACAGGATTTTAAGTCTTCCTACAAAAAATGTGAAAAATATCTATGTTGTATTAGTTCTGGATGTGATATTTTTAGAAGAGATTTAGCATAAGACCTGAGAGCTAGGCTGGTCAGGTCATTTTTCTAAATACAAAATTTTGAGAGCAAGATGACAAAGATTCTGAAAACCAAAAGGGAAATGCATTAAGTGTTTTCTTAATGTGATGATTTACACTCAATTTCAGCTGCATGATGGAATTTCTCCCAGGGCCTTAAGGGCTGGCAGCCCCACTAAACTGTTAATGGCTCATCACAGATGGAGAGGCAGGGGAGACAAAATGATGTGCAGATTTCATATTCACTGTTCAGGACTTGTGGAAGAGAGACAAATCAGAGTACGTGTGCCTTCTGTGTAGTAAGCTTGGGAATAGAATGAAATGATGTACTACATAAATATTTATAAGTCTCAGCCTCAGTTCTTTGGAAACACCTGCCGAGGAACTGTGTGAGTTGTCAGTAGGCTACTTGGCAGATCATCAGCATTTTTTGTCAAGCCAGGAAAACCTTCTTGACAATCTCATTTGCTGTACATATGAATTTTAGTGATTCTTCCTCCACTGACCCTTCCTGTTTTTCATTGCAATATATCCCTATTAACTTCATTCACTACTAAAACCCTATAGACCACATCAGATCACCCATGAAGGTATTGAATTAAAAAAAAGGATGGCAGCATTTTAGGGAATACCTTGAAACTCTAATTTAAAAGTCAGATTGCTCTCCTTCACCTTAAATTCTCTTGTACATACCATTTTAAATCAGTCTCCCAATGGCAGATGCAGATTAGGAGCTGATAGTCACACTTCTCTACCAATGCATTAGGGATCAGAGCCAATCGGGAAGTCTGGAAGCAATAGGATTTGAACATGGATTGAAAATGAAGGGCAAAGAACTGGTGATCCTGCCAAAACCAGCAACTACATTTGGGTGTTTGTGGGATTGTCAAATTTAAAAGGATGAAAGAAGAGAGAAGTAAGCTAATATCACTGGAGAGAGGAAATAGAGTAGATAAGCACCAAAGTATAAAAATTATAAAGCAGAGAAATGGCCGTACTTTTCTCCTAACAGTCTTCATTAAATTTCACAAATACAGCTTTATCTTTCAGACCATGCCTTCCCATGATATAAATGCAGCTTTCAACCTGAAAAACTGCTTATGTTATGAACAGTGTCTATGCAAATGTTCAATGCAAACATTATCTAAAACTGTTATAAACATCTCCAGGAGCTTAAACACTGAAAATTGCAGAGAGTTTCTTCAGTGCAAAACTTGACACTGTACTAGCACGTCAAGACGACTTCATTCCTTTAATACCTCCCTGATACACTTAACACACTCTCTAAGCATGTGTAAAACTAAGCTGGTCCCTTATGGCAGGAAACACAGTTATACCAGATCACTTATTTTCCTCAGAAAACTCTCACTTGAAGTGGACAATGTGAGCATATGAGAGAATGGACAATGAACCAGGTTTACTGCTATGCTTAACTATGCAGTTTGCAGTTCCCTCCCTTTTCTTCCACCCTTCTGTTGTTTATTAGAAGTTTTCAACTATCTGTAATCCATACAGATGATCACAGAATAATTTACATCAACAGAAAGTTACTTATCTTGTGGGGATCTAGAAAGGAGACAGATTAGAAAAGAGAGGTTTTTATGACAGATGAGAGATCAGTTCAAATGAAAATAATACTTGATGAAGAGTGTAACAGATAGTGCAGAGAAATAAAATCTGTCTCACAATAATTTTGACTAGTTAGACTTTTCTACTATCCTGAGCAACAAAATAATTATGTGTTATTCTTAATGAAATTTCTAATTTAGCATTGCTCTAAGAGATTTTAGAATTGAAATAAAAATGCTGAACTACAGCTAACAACTTCTGTAGGTAACATTTTCCAAAAGATTTAAAACCAAATGTGTAAGTAGTAATCAAAAGAGATTAAATAACTGGTTTATTTTATTTTTCCTTGGGTTTTGATTCCAATATGTTTGTACAGATTTAATGGAATTTAACAGGTTCCCTCAATGAAGCAAGCAGCAAATATAAGCTCTGGAGCAAAGAAAATGTGGCTCAAGTATGTTTTACTTCATGTTCAGGAAGGAGACTCAGTTTAGGAAAAGCATCTCTGGCTAAGTCTATTCACAAGCAATTTGGTACCACAGAAGTAGCAAGTGATGCTGAGAATGCGAAGATCTTGCAGATGGACACAAAGAGGGAAGAAGGGGGGCACAGCAGTGAAATGGGCCCCAGCACTGGGTAGACTTGCCTGGACAGCTCAGTGGTGGTGTCCCTGCTCAGTGAAGAGCCTGAAGGGCGGGCACCACTCACGGGGTGGTGGGGGCAGTCAAAGACCCTCCAAGAACTCGGTGTGTCAGGAACAGCAGCACAAACCCATAAGGAAAACCTGCTAAAGAGGTTGAATTTCTTTTAATTACTAGATTGAGTTCACCTGGTTTAGTGGAGATTCATTCAGTTTTGCAACAGAGGAAAACTAATTGATGCTTCTACTGAAATGAAGAATCATTTCTAACCTGGAGGCTAAAAACCAATGGCATGCAGTGCCTGTGCTGTGAAATATGAAAGCACAGAGAGAAAAATACTCACAGAGAGAGCAACTGAAAACAAAAAGATTGGCCTATCAAAAGAGGGTGACAGAAATCAAAGGGATGAGATGAGCTGGAATTAAAAAGGTTTCAGCAAAGGAAGAAGAGAGAGAGAGGGAAAAAAAAGAAAAATGTTAAAGAAGAGTTAAGAATTTGAATGAAGAAGTAAATAGGGAGGTATAAAAACATTAAGAGACCTTTCAAGGAACTATTACCTACAAATTTAGCTTCTTATCTAAAATGTGTCTATGGTGAGCATGCACAACACTGGACTCGGACACGCTTACATTTGCCAAAGGGCCAGCAGCTGGAGCCGGACCAGGGGCGGAGGTGCCTCTGGCCTGTGATGCCACCCATTGTCTGGAGCCACCGGGGTCTCTGTGCCACCCGCTGGACAGGAGGGAGTCCCAGCCACCGTGCTGGGTGCGTGTCCAGAAGAACACCTACTGGGGGCTCCAGGGTGAGTGAGAGGCTCAGTGCAGTGGCTGGAGAGGGACCACATGTCACAGCCCACGTGTCTGGTTCCAGCTGTGGGCAGGAGTGTCTGTGTCTCCACCAAATCGTGTGTGCAGAGTGTGTTACAACATCCCTTAACAAGCACACCAGTACTTTGTAGAGAGAAGTCTTTTCATACTCATTAGTAAAGTTAAAGACCAGAGAGAGATACTTTTAATGAATAATTTGAGGAGTCTACCTTCATAGTGTTCACACTATTATCTAATTAATCTGAGTGGAAATAATTAACCTGCAGTGCTCTGGGCAGTCACTGTAATGTGTTTCTAAAATGCTTTATAGGAATTTAGAGAGAACTGTCACAAAATGGTGAAATTAAACCAGCACATCCTTTTCAGTTCTGCTGAACTAGGCAGTGAGCCAGCTTTGACCTAGGTCAGTCAGGAATAGGTCATTTCCAAGCCTGCTGCTAAAGTCAACACCAAATTTTTCACAGAATTCTGGAGGATTTGCCTGGAGCTTAAATTTTATATTCCATACTTAAACTGCTAATATTTTTCTGCAAATTCTTGCGGTTTGGGTAAAGCTCATTTTGACTTGGGCTGATAGCAACATTACACAATCTTTGTACAGAAGGCACCTCACCTTTCTGAAACAGTAAGAATTTTCAGTTGCTAAGATGCCAGTCTTGAGCTAAGCGCTCTACTTTCCGCTGATGATCTGTATCCTGCTTCCACAAAAATTACATTTTTTACCAAGACAGAAAAGGGGCGCAACAAAGTAATGAAGATGTCACATTTGTCTTTTGCAAAGAAATTTGAAGAAACCAAAAATTGTGCCATTCATTAAATGCTTCAGTAAAAATACTATAAAGAAGGAACAAGGGAAATGTGTATCAGTCCTTCCTCTTCATCAACTACTCTTAAAACGTAGTGTAACATTATGTTTAAGTTTACATTTCCTTTGTACAGGGTTGAGTTATTATAAATTATTTAATGTAGTTAGATGCTAACAAAGCATTAAGAGCAGTGTTTTATTTCAAAATCGTTCTGGTTCCCTTAAGAATGATGGCAGCTTCTACAACAGTGTGTGCAGTACTACCAGACAGCCATCAAACTATGGTGAGTTAGTGTAGAGCACAGGAATACATCAATTCCTGTGTAAAAGTTCTGTAATTTGAAAAGCACATCAGCACTTAACAATCCAATACAAATCAGAATATAGAGGTCCTCAAGGTTTTCCACTTTGTGACCCAATGCAGAAAACGATAAAATAACAGATATTGTTGATCTATATAAATGAAGTAAAATAGATGAGTTTTCTGGAAATAAGCTGAAATAGAAAGCAATGACTTGGCAAACCAGAGCACAGGAACTGAGGTATGGATAGAGTAGGTAGCTTGTAAAAATTTAGAGACAGCTTTGGAAGATAAACACTAGAACTAGTATCAATTGTTAAAGACTGGGAAGCAGAATTAAAACAATAGGAAAACAGAGTGGAAAGCATTTGCATAGAAAATATCTATTTCTAGTCTTGAGCGCATATTGACAAAATTATATGTCTCTGAATTTTTAATACAGAGCACTACCGATGCTTATAAGACCAGTAATTCTCACTTTATCTAATAGGAATTAAGGATAATGAAAGCAATTCAGTGAAAGAAGCAGTAGGAAGGGAAGGACCTAATTTTAATTCCTTCTCAAAAGCCCATGCCAATTAATCTAATTTTATTTACAGACATTAAGACTTTAAAAGAGAAATCAAGAATTAATCAGGATTCCTTCCCACCAATTTAGAATAATATCGAGCCAGACAGCAAATTCCCAATTATAGCATTTTTGCAAAAGTTTCTGTCTCTTTTTGTAACTGGCTGCAAGAGAACAGCTTCTCTATGCTGGCTTTATTTACTTTTAAAGAAAAGAACCCTCCCAACTATTTATTCTGAAAAGAAAAAAAAACCAAAACCAAAACATACATTAAATAAGCATAAAAACATGAACTGGTATTTTCTAAAGAATGCCTAATTCAACCGTTTTCAAAGGTTTACTAGAAGATAAAGAACAAAATGTTGCTGGTGGCCTACAGAACTAGAACACCGGGGAGACTGAAAGAAACTAGATTTATTTAAAAAGGAACAGCAATCGTTGCAGATATTATTTCTGATATGAGTTTTTAATGATAACTTTTATGACTTACATAAACATTTTCTTATTAAGAAATCAAATCTCTCTACTTGTTTTGGTGTTCTCAGAAATAAGAAAAAAACTAAAAAACAGTAACACAAACCACAGAATAAATATACTGAAATAGTAAAATACCATTTTCAACAAAACAAGCAAGACTTTTTAAATATAAGTGGGATTTTTGAATTGATGCTGTTACACTAAATGTAGGCTATTTCACCAGACATATTTACATGAAAGCTTGATCCTGTGAGTAGGACAGAAGTCTCTCAGAAAACACCTTTTTTTGGTGACCCATGTCACAAGAAGACTTTTTAGGCTGCTCAGAAAAGTAGAGCAGCACTCTTATTCTTCGTTTTTCTTCCAGATCACTTAGGCTTGGGAAAAACAGACTGGGGGGAATTGTCACTCTGGACAGTCAAACCCATTTGAGTGGCTGCACTCCACTAAGCAATGACACAGAGGCTTGTAGCAGTCTGCAATTACCTGTAAAGAAAATCCATGCCCTGAAACTTCAGGAAATTACTGAGGTTCAGGAAGAGGCCATCAGTAAGGATTTTCTTTGAGATCCCTTCTCCTACAAAAAGTGTTTGGACTGGCTGAGAAAAAAAATACCTAATAAACCATTGGCAATTTTTTTGGTGACTCTTGGAATAAATGATCAATGACAGCTATATTAGTGCTAGATAATTAAGCTTTTTAAAAAAAAAATCTGTAGGTGTTTGGTATTTTGTTTGAGAAATTTTTTTTTTTTCAAAGTGTCACTTCTATTTATAATTAACGATTTTTAGAAAATCTTTAGACTCTAATCCTTTTAAAACAGTATGGTTTTACAATCTATATAACTTGTATTATTGCTAGCTAAACTAAAGAAAAAAAAGAAGAGAAAAAAGGAGGGAACTGGATAAAGAGCATTTAGAAAGCAGCCTGATCACCTAATGGTCAGTATCTCAGAATCAATAAGCAATTTACTACAGCACTTTGTTACAGTATAGTTTAATGAGTTCTTGAGATCAAACCTGGGTATTTTTCAAGGTGCAATATATTGCAAATTAACATCTACCATTTTCTTTCTCTCCATGAGCAGCCAGTGACACAACCATTATGGCAGTTAATTCAGAAATAAAATCTCCTTAGATATGTGAGCAAAATACTATTGAAACTGTTTATACTAGTGTGGTTTATTTTTGAGACTGAGTTAATAAATATGGGAGGACAATAACTTCCCCAGAGTGAAAAATACCTGTGAGAAAGAAGTGGATAATAATCTCTCCTGCTGGCAAAGCTGTAGCCAGAAGTGATTAAGCCTTCAGGGTCCTACTGATGTCACGGTTGTTACAGGTTCTTTAGTCAGACAGGACCACTATCTGATAAAGTAAATATGTATTAATTTCTTCACCAAAAGGGTTGTCAAATATCGAAACAGGCTGCTCAGGGAAGTGGTGGAGTCACCATCCCTGGAGAGATTTAGAATGTGTAAACATGGCACTTAGGGGCATGGTTTAGTGCTGAACTTGAAAGTGCTGGTTGGACTCAGTGTTCTTGGAGAAGTTCTGTGATTCTATTAGCAGATAGAAAATACATGCATTGAAATAAACAAGTGTTTACATTTATATACAGAAAATACATTTTTAGTTACTCGTCAGTTCTGAAGCAAGCATTTTTTGAAATCACCCTGTTTGAAAGAATTTTTGGCTTTTAATTATGGTTGTGAGGTAGGTATATCTAAGAAAAAAAAGCTTATTTTTCAATGAAACCTTTTTTCCTGTGGTATTTCTTAGTCGGAATGTTATTTTTCTGTGAGTGATTTTTAAATATATATTATTAAAAATATTATGAAAAATATTCACCTGGGGAATTAATCAACACAGACTTTGTCAAAGCTTTATTTATTATAGTTGCTAAGCATTCGTTACACACATTTGTGGGTCTAAAGTATCTCACTTGGCATTTGCTAATTTCATCTAATTCTCTCAGACAATGATGCTACTAACAAGATGTTTCATCACTTTTACCAAAACCTTTCCTAAACTGTCTTTAGGAGCACTAAGGGATTTGTAACAATAGCAAAAGATATATGTTCTTTTTTCCCTCAGATTACTAGTTCATAGCTTCTAGACTTTTTCAGAATTGCAAAAACTTGATCATTTCACTAATATACTGCTGGGCTCATTACAGCTCATTATAGCCAAATAAATGTAATTCTTAGAACTGCTTAATTAAAATTGTCTTCACTGCACAGTGTGTGTCTAAAAGGGCTCCACTGCATTCTGAAAGGGCTTCTTTAAGAGGTGGTTGCAACTGACAATACTGTATTTCAAAATAATATCAGTAATTATTTCAAAATAACAAGTTGAGAGAAAATTATGTCTAAGATTATCTTAGACATGGAGATTCCACCTCTTGGGTAGCACATCTGAGGCTTGTTACTTATGAAATATTGTTTGGGTTTGTTGAAATCTCTCATAGAGTGAAGTTTGTAGCAATGCTCTGACCTTACTGAAGAACCATGCAAGAATAAATCAAAACCTGCAAGTAGCAGACACGGCTCCTACCCTCATGATGTTGTCACAAAAACAAATGCAGTAATTTCAGGAACATAAAGCCAACAGTAGCAACAGCAGGACAATAAATGAAAGAATTTGGCAGTTGCTTCCAATATGAAAAAGATACATCAAAGAATTACGATTTTATCTTTAGCATTACAGTCCTTCAGAACACATTCACATTCTTCACAAATATAGCCCAAGGTTCTTTTCCAGGTTGTTGTGATTCTACTCAATCAAAACAGCTAGACTATTCTAGGACACTTCAGATGAAATCTCATTGAAAATTTGGACAGAACTGGACACAGGAAAAATAGAAAGCAAAGAGGCAGCAGTCTTGTGCCTTCATAGAAATGGCTTGAATGAAAAAGAAAATCAGTTCTGAATTAAACCTTCTGAGGATGATCATTTTGTACATTAGAATTATTTAACTGAAGAATGTTTCTGCTGATTAAATGGAACTAGCAATCTAATGAAGTTTTAAAAAGTCAAGGAAGATTGTACGTATATGCTAAAAGCCATGCTGAATTATTAGCCAGACCTCTCATAATAAACTCAGCGAAAATTATGTCAAGGATGGGGAGAATGGGATCATACTTTCTTCTTCAAGAAGTAAACAAATACTTGAATTTTATACAACCAACCTCATACTAGGCAGAAATATTATCTTGCTGGATTGGGGGCAGAATGCACTTTGCCTTTCAGGATTAAGATCTGGGCTGAGGATAAGATCTCACCTTCCTTTTGACATTAAGAACAGAAATACATCAGGAAATATATTCTGGAAATTTATTCCAGTTAGTAATTTTATTCTCTAACCTCTTCCTGGTCAACTGAGCATTGCTATTTATCTGTCCATATTGCTACAGAAAGACACTAAAATGCATTGTTACAAATTCCGGTTTTATTGAAATGTTTTTACTGTATTTACTTTTAGTTCCTTCCAGATGCCAAACCCAGGAACATATATGTTGAGATATGTGGAAAACTATCCTGCTCTTCCCTTATTCCTGGCTATTTGGAATATACACTGTGTTTTGATTAACAGAGAAATTTCCAGTCTAACCTCTTCCTCATGAAAGCTGCAGTCCAATACTCAAAACTGCCTGCAGCTGTGTTTTGTTCAGTAACACCTACTGTGTAAAAAGAAACACAGCAAGAACAGGTTTTACCTTTTTTCACTTAGTGCTGCAACCAAAAGCAAGAGAAGGAAGAAACCTACATGCCATATGAATATATTAGAAGTACTGGAGTACTTAGAATTGAAAGGCCTGTGCACTCCTGGAAGATCTTCCATGACTACCTAAAACACAGCTTCTTTTCACAGTCAGAATATCAAATTAGTCTAAATTATTTCATTAAAAATGTCAAAATGGGGTTCTAATAGACTTTGAAACCTCTATAGAAAAAATTTTGCCTTTCAGATTGCTTTGGGTGTTTTCCATTACATTTCTTTCTGTACTCCAATAAGAATCACACTAATGATCTGAAATGAAAATGTGCCCCAGGGAACATTTGATTAAAATGTCAAATATTGAGGAACAATGATTCATCAGCAATCATAAATTTATAATACTGATGGCAGATGAAATTGTATCATTTTGCAGCAAGCAATATAGTCTTCAAGAATAGGTGGATTTGAAGTCATTCCTAAGATTGAATTATGTAGACAGAAACTATATGGAGGAGCACATGGAAGTGACCTTTAGTCTGATTGACTATCACATCCTATTACACACCCAAGTTCAAGGAGAAAGTCATCTCCACTGACTTAGACTAACACCTCTTGGGTGTCACTGTTACATCCCCTTGTCCGTGTAACACAAATGACTGAAACCACTCAGAACAATTAGAAGCTGCATAAAAATTGTGATAGGCAGACACTGGGCAGATATGAACTACTGCAGTTACAATGAAGTTACCAAGGCTATGCTAGCTTGGATTTGGTTGCTAAAATGCAATTACAATAGACACTTGAAACTGTATTATATCACACCTGAGCAGAAGGTAAAAAAGGAAGTAAAAAGCACATTCCAAGATGTATAAAGCAATATTTTCATAGTGGAAATTTTACTTTAGCTGTTCAAATATGCTAACCAGAAAGACAGTTTTGCAAGTCATTTAATATCACTTAGAAGATAAACCATTTGTATTTTTGTGTAAATAATAATGAAGGCATTTTGTTTCAGTACTTCTGCTGAATAATGTTGATGAAGCAAAACTGAAAAAAAAAGTGCCAAATATTCATATTGTGTCATTAATATTGCAAATACTTTGAGCTGCATTAATTGATGATACCAAAAAAAGGGAAAAAATTATAACTTTCTATATGGCATAAATGACTGATCTTGCTATGATTAGAAGCCTTTTCTGGCCAAAATCTACTCCAAAAAATCACATCCTAACACCAGTAAGTTACATGAAATAACCTCACAGAAAATAAAATTAAAATAACTGTTCTAGGAATTGTTTGGGAAGAACTGGGGACAGGATTAGAACTCAAAGAGATCTGGACTATTCAGAAATAAAAGGATACAAGTCAGTCAAGACAAGAGCAAAGTGCTCCCTGAAGAAAGAATGACATAGCAAAATTAGTAAAACTTCAAATATGGCTTTATGTCAGTGTCAGGGAACTGGTTTTCAAGGACACAGACCTGCAGAAGTGAGTTTGCAATGGGTATCAGGATTGAAATGGGCTCTCACAGAAAGAACATGAAAAAGCAGGGGGCTTTTTCATCAAAGGAGGATAGGACTGAAGGGAAACAATATAACTGTCTTCACTCTGAGCAAAGTTGTCACAAAAAGGAGAAGTATCTTCTAATGCCCGTTGGGTCACAGACAGCATATAACAAACTTAACTTTCAGAAAAGATTTATAGTAAGGTGGTTTTTATTTTTTTTTTCAATTGTTCTAATATATTTAGTCAGATTTCCTAGGCACTGTGGACTCAACACTTGTGGGAAATGGCTACAGCCTTAGAGCTAAGCAACAAACTAAATGCCCACCTGATAACCTCAACACCTTTATTTTTATGTTTCTATGAGAAATGACAATTCCCTACAGAGAGCAAATGACCCCCATAAATTATAAATCTCTTTCTCTAAGTACAGCCTACCAAGGCTCTTCAGTTGGCTTAAGTGTGACTTTTGTTCTATCTTTGAGGCAGGGCTTGTGCATCCACCTGAGTCTGTGAAATGTTGGCACAGATGCTGATAAAGACTGACTAATAAACCATATCACTAACCCTGGTTCAGAGGAGGCTGGTACAGTGCTACGAGTGAGCTCCCAGCAAAACACATACACAAGTTTCTGAGGATGGGTTCCTCCCATCTTCTCCACCTTCAGATACTTGGATACTGCTGGATGTTTCTGACTGTTTAGTATTCCGGTAAGGCTGTAATCTGTAAATACTTACCAAGAATGTTTTATGAAGTGCAGAAAGCAATATAATAGTATATAGCATAAATCTGAAGAAGATTCCAAGACTTCAAATTTTACAAACACACAGAACTATGAATCATGTCAATCTTCACCTACATCAGGCACTTTATTGCCTGAGCCTAATCTAACTAATGCTTGCTTAAAGATCCTGCTACTAACAGCTACTTTTGAAATCAAAGTATTTCTGCTTTTCCTTGTTATTTTGGGTGTCTTCCCAATCAACATCAGGAAAAAAATGTATTTATGACTCAAATAAAGACTCAAAATGTATTTATGTATTTATGACTCAAATAAGATGCATTTTGGTAGCTACAATTTAAAAGTCTGTACACTATTTTATTCAATATGTATTTCTGTGCCTCTGTAAAGCATAACTACTTAGGAATCAGAATTGCCTTTAAGTCTAATGAAACAGAAGATCTGCAGGCAAGATCAAATGTACAGTTTCAATTATTGAAACAACATTCCTTCTGGCTTGTAGGAACATTAGTGCGGCCTCCTCCAGGGTAAACGATAGAGAAAGTAGCTATTTACTGGTGTTTGAGTTTTGTAATGTTTCTCTTCAGCACTTAGAAAATGTAATTTCCTGTGAATGGGTCTTATGTTATCGTTCATCACAACCCTTTTGTCCTGGCTCCTCACTAATATTGCTTGTAACAGCTTGGACTGATAAGATGACTGTGGTCTTTCCCAAGCACGGATGCTTGGACCCATATCAAAAGCGATACTGGTCAAACAGTATGCTTTAGGGCACAACCAGCAACACAGAAACTTTCTCTTCTCAATTCTCTGGCTTTAATGAAAGATCTTCTTTACCTAATTTTTAATGTACCTGGAGTGTAACCCTACTGCTGTCACCAGACTGCACCATTAGTAATTCAAAAGCACTGAAAGCTGAATGAAAGCAGCTGTCAACTGAACTCTAAAAATCACCCAGCTATCTTTTTTGGAGACATACATTGGGAAGCATACACCAGCAATTTTGTGCATATAGTAGGCAAAGCTATTAATTTTTCATGTGTCTTCCTACACATTTCTCACAGCTCACAACCAGCATTCTGATACTGAGATCTGTGCTCTGAATTATTAGAAACACACAAGGCAAAATATGAAGATTTTAAGCACAAAGTGCATGCAAACCCAGTCAAATCTGCTTCTGAAAGAGGAGCCAAGTTACACATCAAGTTAATTACATCAGAAAGGTATCCAAACAAATTTTTGGTACCACAATTGCTAGTTTATAAATTGGCAGGACAAAGCACTGCCTTAAGAGAACAGAAGATAATATGCAGTTCTGCCTTTGTTTTCAATTGTGAGAGTTTTTTGCAGCTAATTGAAAACAGTACTACAGTAAAATTTTAAAAATCCTTAAGATTGATTAGGTACAAAATGCAAATTGCACTAGTGAAGAAATATTGATTGGCAATTTCAGCAAGAGTCACTGAAAACTGGAAAACTACCATGTTGTTGGCTAGAGAAGGTTTTTCAGAACCCCAGGCTAATTTTTTTTTTATGGATAAGACTTAAATTTCTGAAACTTATGGTCTTAGAGATTTAAGTTAGCACAGAGCTACTTGGAGTCAGCTAGCAGCAAAGCTCCTGTCAAGGTATTTGTGCATTTCTGTGTATTTCTGACTTCTCTGTAACATAGTGTACCTCCCATTGTCATTGGCACGTTGGGAACAGATAGAGGCCACACTCACAGAGGCAATTTTATTATTATGTCAAATTTAAGAAGATGGAAAAAATGAAGTTACAGGCTATAATAGGTCTGAAAGGTATGGTTTTATTCACATTATGGTGGTATCTATTCTACACTAAAAGAAGTCTGATTCTTCACCTTATCCAGCCGGAGAGACTGTTTCCTGTAAGCTGAGAATTAGTGGAAGAAGGTAAGGTGTCTGAGCTAGCACTACCAGAAGCCACCTACCAAGATGGACATTTTCACGGTGGGATAATCACTGTTTCTGTTAATAAGCTCTTTCTAGTCACTGTATGTGCCGTACAAAGCCCCCAAGTGATAAATTTCAATCAATATGTCTCTGTAACTTCAAGCTTTTCTCAGCTCTGAGATAATTACAACTCTCTGTTCCTTTAGAAGGAACATTTCTTGAGAAAAAGCAATTTCACTCATAATGTTGCCCCTGTGATCCAAGAAATCCTAAATCATCTCGACAGGAAATATGTGGGGGAAAAAAGCAAAACAAAATATTGCAAAACAGCCTCTTTGGGAACCTTACGATGTACATTAAAACTTTACTATCAAAAATCATTCCTGGTGTGTTACACAAAATGGATACCCCAAGATGATGGGACATTCAGAATCAAAACACACTAAAACCATTCAGCTTTATGCCTGATTTTCTGCAGGAAAAACAAACTCCTGTACTTATCAACAACAAAACCTTAAAATTCTCCTTGCTCCATCACAGACTGCTGTTGAAGACTAAAATGTTAGTGGTTATGTAACTACAGAATATTAGCAATTTAGACTGAGTTGTCCAGAGGTATACGGAAGATTAGAGAAATAAAGGAAAGGGAAACATTGACTAAAAATCAGATAGCCTGAAAAGAGAGTGATGTTACTGGAGACATCTCTCCTTGCTATGCTCCATTCTATTTGCAAGAAAGAGAAAAGCAACCATTTCTCTTTTCTTGCTGGTATGGGAGGAACCATGAAATTTGATATGCTGAGCCAGAACCACCATGGTATAGCCTAGGAAATCAGAATGCAAACTACAGTATGGTCTGAGCTGAGCAACACCTTCAACATAAAACCAGGCTGTAGCATGGCAGCAAAACAGAGCTTCTGAAAATCTCTTATTATTTCTTGTAGAAAGTATAAGGACAGTCAATCTTCCAGTTATAGAAAATAACCATGGGTTCTACATGCAGATATGCAAAGATGAGTACCATAATTTGTCAGTCAAGATTTTGGATCTCTTTCCTAAAGTTTTCCCTGCAGAAAGGAAGCAACAAGTAATCCTCCTGAATCTCTCCTAAATTCCTTCATTGATTTTTAGTGCAAGCTCTAGCAGGATTATATTTAAGAGAGGATAAAAGCAGCTAGACAGCACCAAATCCTACAGTAACTGCTTGAGGATTTGCTGGAGTAGCCTGAAGGCACTTGCTTTCTCCTAACATCACAGGAGAACACATTGTGAACAATAAGTTTCTTTAGAAACTGTTAATGTTATAAACACATATTCTTACATATCAGCTAAT
The DNA here is from genome assembly GCA_013400975.1 of Atrichornis clamosus. NCBI lineage: Eukaryota > Metazoa > Chordata > Aves > Passeriformes > Menuridae > Atrichornis > Atrichornis clamosus. Next base: position 91,469 of record WBMZ01008343.1, read on the forward strand.
TTAAGAGAATATTTCATGCTCCTATTTCATTTGGTTGACTTTTATAGCCAGCAATCATTGGAGTTTTGGTAAATCTCCTTTTGTTGACCCCTCCTTAGGCTGTTATTTCAGGCTAACTTACCAAAACAACATTAAGTTAAAATGTAAATCTGGTTTTCAGTCTCCAGATGCTGTCTCAGGACAGACAGTGAACATTCATTGTGAGAGGTAAGATTTCCCACAGCCTAGTTTCCTAGGCCCTATGACTAATGCAAACTCTCCTAAATGCCTCATTTATTAAAAAAACCATCACTTTCCAGAGTACTGTGTGACCAACAGAATGGTTTTCAATTTACCTCCTCTGGATCAAGCAACAGTTACAGCATAGAGTATGTACAGTTTGTAAAAACCTCCAACATACTTTATCCTATCTTTAGCTATCTCATCAAATATTAAAAAATAAACTAATAATAATAAAAAACCCCAGGTGAAAAATTATTCTATTTCTTCAACAATCAGTTTTTCCTTCCTACTCAAATCAGAGTTGTGTAAGTAATGCAGGGTCCTTCCTTACATCTCTGACGTGAATTTTTATTCCTCAACAAAATCTGTTTTGTCTACTCTCACTCTCTACAAAACACTTCATCCAAAAATGTTTTTTAAAACTTTCATGCACGTTCATCAGATGATGTCTAATATCTTTCTCAGATGATCAGAGATGACATGTGGCAACACTCAAAATCATTTAAAAATACCTTCACATAAATTTAATGGAAGCTTGACCATCCTTTGTTAGCGGTTTTTCCAGAATGGAGGTAGAAAGTAGAGTACAAACGGAGTTTTCAGCCTGACACAGTTACAAGTAGAGAGTTCAAATTCTCAAAGTGAGTTTGGAAATTATACATAGCCGTATTCCCCAAATCACTCTAGTAATTATTGTGACCCAGAACAAGGACCTTCATCTTAAAGTAATTTTAATTATGAACACTGGTGAATTGCAGAGGTTTGGGAGAGAAACTGGGGCAATGTTTTGCCATCTCTCTGGTGCAATGCAAGTGCTCCAGAAGAGTTCTGGAAAGACTTCTGTGAGGATGTGTCAGGACTGGAGTCCTGCTTCAGTCTTGGTCCCTTGGGGTTTATTGTCCAGTTAGCACCTTGCAACACTCACAGTTCCTTTAGCATTTATCAGTGAGCTTCACCAAATCAGAGTGTTGGGTTATGGTTTGGCAAAATAATCTACCGATTGTAAAAATGTTTAACTAAGAGTTTTATGGGTCTAAATATTCATGCAAAGTGATACCACAAAGTGATGTGGGTATATAGAGCTCTGAGGTAATACCAGAAAAAGTAAATAGTGAATAACAAAGGACTTGAGCTTTTTCATGTGACAGTTTTACTTACATTTAACAATTTTACATATCTGTTGGGTTTTCTTCACTGGCTGTTTCTGGAAGTTGTACATCTACTGCAGCTACATTTCGGTCAAAACTGTGTACACCATACTGAGCCTTTAGCTTTTAAATTGCTTGTTAGCTGAACTGACAGCCCAAGAGGAATGTTTTGTCCATCTCTTTAGACGTAAATTGGATTTTGAGGATGTAGGTTTCCTGTTATAATTGAAAATTTGTTCCTATAAACAGTTTTTCCTTTTAGCTAGGGAATATACCTCAAATACTTTTAGGAAAAAGCACATGGCATAAACCTATTGAAAATATAATAAAGACTATGTCCCTTACACATATCCTGCATTATGTTTAAGTAACATTGAGATTATTTTTAAAAAGAACTTTAAAATGAACTGTTTAGTTTAGTGGCCTTGTAACTGAATGAATGAACTCTTCAGTAAAAGAAACCTCGAGAGTTACAGTTAAGTTCTCACATTTTTGGGAGAGTTTAGCATTCCATCCTATTTCTTCTCTTAGTGGTAATACAAAACTTGTCTATCTACCAATGAGGGATGCACACAGATGGGAATCTGTCGTCATTAGTGGAGGATTTTTGTTCAAATCCTTACAGTATTACAAATAAAAAGAGAGAGAGAGAGAGAGAGAGCACCATCTCATATTTCCATGAACATATAATGTAGTAAAACCTGCACAAGGGCATTTACCAAAGAATCAGTGATTCACAGTAACACATTACTCCTATGTCCAGAACCTCAGCTCCATACAGCATGCATAAGATACTGCTTAATTACACAGTTCAACATCCCAACCATTTTTCATGCTGTTATTTTTATTCCAGCTTGACATAGGTTTTCTCCCAGTTTTTATTGCACCATCTACTTTGATGTTTCAGAGATTCAGTGTGTTTCCGGCCCTGACCAAAAAGCTTCTGTCTCCATAAACCACACACTCAGATTAACTCTGCTTTTTACAAGTCAGATGTAAATGGAGCACTATATAAACTACAGGGAATCTTCTCTGCTCTGGCATCAGTTCATAAGCCATGAAAACACATAAAATAGATACAATGAAAAATCTCCCTCCTGAGTGTGAAGAGAAGCACAATAGATGTACAGGAAATTACACTAATACAGAATATTCCTGATTGCATCTTTCACCAGCAGGAACGGGTATCCCAAGCACGGGGAAATAAAGGATAAACTCCTACATTGTCACCAACTTTGACAGTGATCTTGGTGAACCTTGTGTTTTATAATAGATATACACAAGAATAATAAACCACACTCCATTTGTCTGCTGTGTCTCTTCCTTTAAAGCAAAGAATACAGAGGTGAATATATTGGAAAATCAAATCAGTAGGCACCTGCCAGCCAGTAGAAATCCCAATAAAGCCAGTGAGGATCTCAGAATGAAAGACAGTAGGAGTAGTAAAAACAAATGCAAAGAAAAACTCTGTAACTATATTTTACTGAGGAATGCAGTTAACTTGATAAATATAAAGTCTCAAATGTCTCACACAATCACACACACAACTTAGTAGAGAAGTCAAGAGAGACAATGTTTGCAATTTTCTTCTTGGCATGAGGGTGTAGAAAGGTCAGAAGAAATCTGCCTCTCGTTTTAGTCCTACCATGCCCTGGAACATGGTGTACATTCCCAGCAATTTAACAGGCATTAGAATTTATGTGAGCTCTCTGTGTCTTTTCCTCTATACTAGAAGAAAAATTATACCCCTGCATAAAAGACCAAAACCAAAACCCACAAAAAACATACCCTCATTATATAAAGCCAGTAAAAAAACCCTCTGAAAACCCACCACCAACAACAAAAAAACCGATAATGTTTCTGACCTGCAGACATAGCAATGTTGGTGTAAGACGGAAAATTGGAAATGACAATTTCCATTAGACCAAGACAGAAGAAAATTAAATTGCTCGCAGACATAAAAATGAAATGACTAAGGTAATTTAAAACAAGAAAAAAATTAGAGTAGAGCTACAGAAAGCTTCTCAGATAAAGTCCTTAATACAGCAATATCTGAGGAAGCTGTGAATCCATAAGAATCTCCTCCACAACTACCAGAGACCCAAGAAAGGACCAGTAACGTGGACCACCGTTTCCAGTGGATTGAAGAATGTCAAGAAGACATGACACCTTCAAGTTTAAAAGAGATGACCTGAAGAAACAGCCTTGGAAAATGTTTTCAGATGGAAAGTGCAAGTGGTGTTTATGGTAGAAGAGGAATGGAATTTCTCTACTAGAAATGGAGAAACACAAAAGGGTTAGCTTAATCTCAAATTTTAGCTCACAGAGGTTGAGCAAGGGAGCAGATTGTTGATCTCATGTTACAGAACAGGGGAAGAAGGGCAGTTTTATGTCAATTTTATTGTACAATGGACTGTATGAATAAATGTATGAATAAACAATAAAATCATCACAACAAGGAAAGAGACACAACCCATGCAAGTAGAGATGATAAAGTTCATATTACTGCATCTTTACATATGCTAATATCAAGAGGTCCTGAACCTAATAGTTATTAAGATTAATACAATGTTCTGTAACAGACTGTTAACAAAGCTGTTTTCAAGGGAACCAGACAAACTGTTGAAATTACTTTACATTATCAGTTATTTCACCTTGAAATAGAACAAAAAGTACAATTGTCACTCTGAAAAGTGTGAAAAGTAAATGTAACCTGTAAATCCTCATGGTGAAGAATCTGAAATTTTGTAAAAATATATTACTTACCACGATATCTCTTATAGGCAGCTGAACAGAGAGTATTGCAAAACCTCAAGGCTACTAACTAAAAACTAAATACTGACACCAAAGCACATTTTTATGTTCTTAAAAGTGCATATTGTCACATAGAACAGGACCTGTGTAAAGGACAGGAGAGGTATAATAAGATGTTAACATTTTAGGAACAGCTTTTTGGATATGCAATTTGTTTGCTGGAGTAATGGAATACAATTTTGGCTTGGTACACTGAAAGAAGCCACCTTAGGAATATACAGTGGATAAACGAGATTGTCCGTGATGTGTTTGGGTCGGAATCTAAGGAAATTACAGTAGTTCAGAGAAGGAACTTTTTTCCCATCAAAAAATTGAAGTGCGTGCAGAACACCAGCCAGCCTGGCACTTAGATCAGAACTTTGTGGGGTTCTGCTTCCACTGCACAAGGGTTATTTCTCTATCTAGAACCCAAGCCCCTTTATGGGAAAGAGAAACCCTTCTGAGATTTTGAATATAGTCTTCAGAATTTCTAAATTTCAGAAAGTATCCTGTCATTCCCACATCCATATTTTCTTCTAAGACACCAGTTTTACAGAAGTAAATGACAATATAGCAAATAAAACTACAAAGCCTTGGGGGATGGCTAATTATAGCCAGTTTATACTTTATTTAGGTGGGGTTTTTGCCTTTTATCTACAATTCAGCCTTAAAATAATGTTTCATTCATATACTCCTGCCTCATAATTCCCAGTTAATATGGATTATTACGTTTTAACAATGAAATGAAGGTGGGTTTTATCTGTGATTTGTAAAATTAAGATTATAACTAGTTAATAAGATAATAACACAGAGAACTACAAATGTGGATGTTTTACAAATTGCACAACTAAAGGAAAAATTGTTGGAAAGTTAAGTCTTCAAGCTGCCTATGGCAATTCTGATGAAATTACTTGGAAAAAAAAAAAAAGAATGGTGAGGTAGAAGTCATTTCCTTGCAGAATTTGTTGTCAAAGATGCCAAAACTGCTGAAGGTTCTGCCAAATATAAGATTACCCACATCGAATGCCAATGTTTGTCCTCGGCTCCTGAGAACCACGAAATGGTGTGCACGTGCCCTTTCTCAGTCCCACCAGATGGAACTGTGTATAATTCAGTTTTGAGAAAAAAGGATTTTTGGTCTGCCAAGGACATGAAACAGAGTAAAGCCTTATGTAGATGAAGGGTCCCCTTGGCACAGACTGGCATAACATTCTAGTCATGAACTTCTGAGGTTGTCAAAAGTGCCAGTGACCATACTGCAAATACCAGAGTGATATTTTTGACAGATCAGAATGACAAATATCTATTATTTTCAGTGAACTTACATTAACCTTGAATATATGTATCTATAGTATATATTTTTTTATTTATCCCTGTATTTATGAAATCATTTTTATTAAGCCTTTAAGTGCAACCAGATGCTGCAAGTAATATTTTGGGATGAGGGATTTCTATGAACCTTCCACAAGTGAACAGGAAAATTTAGAATCAGAAAAAAAATAAAGTAGAAGTAAATTTCAGAGTTCATGACACAATAGCACCTCAGAAACACCTAGTAACTGCTCATGCCTGTTTCAGAGGTGATAATACTTCTTTCTAAGCACTCCTTAGGCTACCAGAGTGACTCTCAGAGAAGCCCGGTATTATTCTGGAGGCATTTCTTAGTCTTTTCCCTAGCCCCACAGAACACAGCTGTACAGAGCCCAAATATTTTATTATATTCTCTATAGGAAGAATCATCTGTGAGTTAGACAGCATTTCTGTACCAACAAGAGCACTATAGTAACCCTCAATAAAACCATTGTCTAATTCGATTTTTACTGTGGCAGAGCTACTCTGATTCTGCATAACAATATACTACATTTTTAACATGGTTTGTTGGAGACCCATAAATTTCCACAGCAATCCAGCCGCTACCTCATCTCTAGCACAGCCATGTGCTCAGAGTTCTGCAGGATTTATTTACGGTTTTAAACTCAGAAACAGAAAGGATGGTTTGCAGAGCAAAGGCTTTTGTGTGTCCACGAAACAACTGCAGTGTCCATGATCACTCTGTGGTAATTGGTGGGAAAGGTTGATTTTATAATGATGACTAATGTACATTTCTGAGTGCATTGGAAGCACATCAGACATGGTTTAAATAACAAGTTTTTTATAATCAACATGTCTTGCAACTTCCCTTACTTTTTGTGCCATAATGCAGTGACACCACATGCTGATGATGAGAAGTCTCTGAGTTGATTCTCACTTGTGCTCATTCATACCTGTCACCTACACTACGGATAATTTTGTAGGTGAACCAACACCATAAATTAGGTTGAATGGCTAATCATGTATCTGACCCTGCCAAGTAATAATTTCTCTGATACTATCCTAGCTTTCAGCTTTTTCTAAGTTTAAGCAAAGTTCACTCAACTTTTAAGTGTTCAGACTTTAATGGAAATAATTGTCCTCTAGTTTACACATTCCTGTAATTGTTTTCCTGGAGAGAAGAAATGTGGCTAGCACCCTGCAGCACAAAATTCTTTGTGAATGATCTCTTTAGAAATGTAAGGGTCGGGAAGTTTCAAGTGAGGAAGTTTTAAGCCCCTACAAAGGGTCTAAGTCACATCTGAGGCATATTATTACCAACACTTGTGCCATGGGAAAGCCCGTTATCAGTTCTTAGGACAGACCATGTTACAGTCTCATTTAGCAGTAAAAGTTCAAGCAAAATAATTTTATAAACACTGTTTAGAAAAGCATATGTAATTTCCTGTTTGGTTTACTCTGGCCTCAACTGAAAATGTCAGTCTGACATCCAGCCTTTCTCCTTGGTTTTTTAAGTACACAGGAAAAATGAAGCTGGAAAATTATACAGTATATCTCTCTACATCACTTGCTAACACTTTCTCCATCTTAAACACCAGGCACTGCAGTCTTAGCAGACATGGACAGATCCGACCAAGGATGGGAGGCAGACATAAACCCTAGTCATGGTTTACTCTTATTTAGACTGATTCCTATAATCTGTGGAAACATATTTAGAAATAAATAAACTACCAACTCTTTAATGCAACCAGGAAACTTGTGAGCAGAAAAGTCAGAATTTACTGTCTTTGAAAAGCTGGACAATGGTGAACAACTCCTTGTTTACCATAAGGGATCTAAATACAAGGGAATTATTACGGCTTCACACTCTAAAGCTTGGTTAAAAAAAAACTTTCAGTAAGTTAGGTTGGAACCTTTCTCTACAGGCAAGCTCCAAAGGTTAGCTGACCCTGGGTGAGGGTAACTGAGTTCTCTCTCAAACAGATGAGCTTTCTCTGGCTCAGTGACAAATATTACTGATAAAAATCTTTCTGGAAAAGAACTGAAAGCCTGGCAGTCAAGATAATTTCTACCTTGGTAGCTGTAGCTAGAGTAACCTCCAGGCTTGAGAAATGTCATTGCAGACTGCTTCAGGAGACTAGTTCATATCCCTTTTCCTCTCAACATTTTGTACAGCTTTTTCACCATTGATCTTAAAAGAAATAGGAATTTATTTCAAGGGAAAAGTTTGTTTCTTGATAAATCAATCCATTTTGTCTGGCTTTCAAGGAAGAACTTGTAAAATATACAACTTTCCAGTTTGTCACTGTGTTATGTGTGTTTGTATAAAAGAGTTTGTATAATATAATCAATTATCTCTGTTATTCATGGAGATAGTCAACGTAGCACCAGATTTAATCACCACAATATTGTAAATTTTCTTGAGTAATTTTTTCAGTGAGCAGCACCTATAAATAAATTAGAAAATTTAGCTACATCTGTCTAATTATCAGTAACTCCATCAGTATTTAAATGAAGGTGATTATTTGTGATTTGGTCAGCAACTTTTATTACTAATTTTTCAAGCAAATAAAAAGTCCAACATGACCTTACAGTAGAAGATTGTACAGTTTTCTAAATGAAAAACAAAGTAAATGAAAAGTGCTACAGCTCAACAAACTCATAGATAACCTTGAAAAACACATTTAGATATGCTTTCAATGCAGCAGACAATCATCCTTTTGAGATATTAATTTCCTTTGGGAAATTCCTGTAGTACATTGGGGGGTTTGGAAACTGTGTTGCGACAAACAGTAGATGACAATCCAAGTAGTAATGAGGTGTCTTCCATAGGAATATGTTTTTGCTACACACAATAACCAATCAATTTATACAAAACATTAGTCAAGTATGATAAATATCCATTTGGGGAAGACCATTGTAGCAAAATCAGCATAACAAGAGTTAACTCTTCTGAAATCTGTAAAAGCCTGAGAGATTAAAAAATCTGATTCTTGAGAAGCTGTTAGTAGATGTTCCTAGAAATCTCTTTGCCTCTACACCTATTTCAGACTAATTAAGGTTTAGCTCTCTGGTAACCTGAAATGGGAACTGTTTCATACGGTCTTGCAATGGTGCATTCAGTGGCCCCAGACACTCACTTCCTACCTTTAGGCCTGATTTTTAAAATTATTAAAGTAAGTGTGAAAATATTAATGTTGATTAAGCAGTATTTTAGGAGAATGCTGGAGAAGGAATTGTAAAACACAAATTCTGTTTGTTTTATTGGAGGCAACTGATGGGAATGGAAAATGAATAAAAGAGCTTACTGGATAGTGGAAGTCAAGTCAATTGAAAGAGTACAAATTTGTAACAAAGTCTGATGGAAAAATGAGCAATGTTTTCCAAAGAGAAGCAGGGAGTAATACTCCGGACTGGCTATCTGCTTCCAGAATACACACACATGGTGGTTCTCCAGACCATTCCTACCCTGGGAAAGGAGACACCACTCCTTTACTGTGGCAGAGAGGGTCCCAAACCCAAACCCAAAACATAGCTGAGCTATGTTTCTCTGCTAGCATGTGATCAAGGAAAGATTGCAAAAGGAGCCTAGATTTTACTACAAATGAATTGCCCAGAAAGGTAGATTTCTTCCCAGCTATTAATGTAGTCAGCCACGGTGATGCAGCAGCTTGGCTATACATGTGCTAGCAAAAATCTCAGCAAACAAACAAAACAAGGCAAAACAAAATGAAAAACATAATGAAAACAAAAAGGTAATTAATATTTTATGACAAGAAATGTCTCATCTTCATAATTCAATTTTGCAAATGGATACATTTGTGCATCATCTGAAAAGGGGACTGAAAATCCTTTGACATTTGATTTTTTTCTCCTCACAAAAATGTTCTATATTATTAACAGGTCTTATTAAACTAACATTAGCAAGCAGACAATTTCACTCTGCAAAGAACAGACAGGTAGCAGCTGACCTTTCTACTCTTTGAAAATCAGGAATTTATTCATATTTTCTGAAGATCACTGTTTTGCTGATAACAATAAGGAGGGCACATTCTGCATTTCTTATGTATTCTAAACTCCTGGTAACTTTAACAATTAAGTTTATAATCAAGGGCTCTTCATGGAAAAATGGGAATTAGCAGAAAATACAGGACAAGTCCCAAGTAGCTATACATCATAAATGCATACTGTGAACTATCACAACTGTGTGTTCTTATTAAAAATACCTTTCACATGGAATAGCTATTCAGAAAAATAACCAGCACATGGTTCACTGGTTTCATTTGAATGTGACAGGTAAAATGCCTCAGTGTGTATTAACCTAATTTAAAGTATTGTTGTAGAAGAAATAATAAGAGAGAGGTTTTTTAACCTCAGGTTCATTTTGATTACACTGAAAATATTATTCATGGTCTCTGCTGTCTGAAATTTGCTTTGCTGATGATGAGTACATGGTATTGAATGTATTTTAAATACACATAGGGAAAGGAGAGCAAAGAGGTTGTCTGTCTCCAGAGCAACATGCCCTGCTAACGTCACCGGCCCTGTCGCAGTCCCAGCTCACAGGCCAGTGGTCTGGTTGGCTATTTGCCATATGGAGACAGTATCAGACTAAAGGTGAAAGTGAGGTAAGATGTAGCTTTAAATGAGGACAACGCTGCCTTGTAGATCCAATCCATCTGTGAGCACAGCTAACAGAAGACAAGGCAGCAGCACTCTGCAGTACCTAACACTGAGAGACAACAGAAAGGTCTAACCCAATAAATATTGACAGAAATTGTACTTTTTTGGTTAGCTTCTTGGTTAACTGTACTTTTACAGTTAGCTTTGACAGTTACCATTATTTTTCAATTAATTAAACCAGTTTAGTCTGAAGATTAATAATTAGTCATAGCTTCTTTTCTTCTTTTTTAATTAGAGTTCCTAGTGGTGTTTCAAGAATTTGTGGACAAATATTATCTTGGTGGCTAACATTTGCAATACTTAGATCATTCCTGCTCCAGGAAGTTTTTGTTATTCTTTATTACAATGTACAGCAACAAAATAAATCACCATTAAAGAGTTCTGTAGGCAACCTTCAGATAATTTTGACTCAACTTCTTAATTTTAAATAGATTGTTGAAATATAGTCTTAAACTCCCTGACTGTCATGATATCTTTGACATACACTTGACAAACACTCCTGCTTTCCTCCTTTAAACCTGTTACACTTCTACTACATATCACACCTTCACACTTTCATAATCCAGTACATTTTCATATAGTCATAATAATTTTGAAGGAGAATCACTTTTGCTAATCCCAGCCCAGTCTTTTTCATGAATCTGTTCCCTCCAGGAGCCGTTGTAAATAACAAACGTTTGAATTAATTTTTGCTATTTAATTTTTAATGTCCTACTATTTCCAGGAGGGTAAGGGAAAAAAATTAAAACATGTAGTATCAACAAATACTATTGTATGTATTGGTTGAAGTAAAACACTATCTGCTACCATAACATCAAGATATGCATTTTTTAAAGCTAATTTTAACTCTGACTTTAGTATAACAACTTAGCCTTTATTGTGTTGCTTTACACAGAGGAGAAGAAATCAGGTAACACTAAGCTACTCAGAGGTTTTTCCCATCCTCCTCTCGCTCCAATTGACAAACATGGCATTTCTGAGGACTGCAGGACACCTGTAGTGATTGAAGCAAAAAAAAATCTAAGTTTTCAATTCTAATTTAAAATAGCACTTTCTGAGATACATTCTATCCCGCTGAATGACAAACACCTGATTGGTGTCAAACACATGAACTGACGAAGTGGAATACAGCTATTGAGCACTTAGTGCCAGCTGACCTTCCACAAAACAAGATGAAGCAGCTGAAACTAAGATCACATATCAGCCTTTTTGGGGGTGGGGAACTGGGAGTGTAGAATGTGTGTGTGGAGGAAAATTTGCAATTAAAATAAAAAAATTACCTGCAGACATAGTTTTTAAGAAAATCCTAACATCTATTGCAAGACATAATCATAGTACTATGGAAAGGAAATATGAAGTATATTTGCTTTCTTCATTACATACAGAGTATGGCCACCTTAATTTGTTAAATATATCATGTTACATGATTAATTTAATGTATCTGATGGGCATTTGCACATTTAAAAATATGATAATTCAAGGAAGACTAATGATTTCCCCAAAGCATACCCAGTCTGGAACCCATTTTAATTATCATGAAACTACCATATGTGCAAATTACTCAAGTTGCTTTCTGTTGTCATTGTAAGTTTTACTAACTGGAAAAAAGTGATGTGCCAGAGATGACATACATATACCCGGCAGTATGAAAAATCAGAGTGCAATTCAGGTCTTTATGGAGGAACGGGAAGTTCAGATATCCAACTTTTATTTACTTCAAGGCCTTAAACACTTCTCTGTGGCTTAACATATGCACTCGCTTAGTACAATTATTTCTAAAGAGTTTTCCACCCTACTAATATATTAAGGCAGAGAGATACGGGTGAAAATTTCAAAAGAGATGAGTTCTGACATGAATGTTTTTTGTTAGAAGGTGTCCACTATTGAGTTTTTCTGGATCCCAACTTAAAGAGAGCTTAGTATTTCTACCTGCTTTTAAATCTTCCATAGTCTCGTCTTGAAAAGTGCAAACTACTTAGGATGACCAGACACTAAATTTATATTAAAGGACTACATTTAGGGTAGGAATATAGAGATTTACTCCTTTTTTTTCAAGCACTGGCAATGTACAACATGATTTAAATGTAAAATATTTATCAAATAATAAAATGGATATTAAATAAGATAATCAGAAAGAATTAGGTCAGGTGAAGCCTTACCAGATTCTGTCAGTTCACATTCCCATCAACCCCATGAATTCCTGAGTTTTAGTTCTGTGAAAAGTTTGCATTTTTAGTTTCTCTACATAACCACTAAAGAAAAATAAACAAAACCTCTATTCTGACTTTTTAGCTTTCTCCTCCTTTCTCCTTAGCCAGGAAGACTTATAGCAATAAGTCTTCCTGTAATTTTTCAGGAAGTAAAGTTTCAACTTAGAGAGCTGTTTCTCAAAAAGACCACAACTGAAATGAAAGCAACAGAAAATATGAATGATATTCCTTACAAAATATCCAACTAGAGATAACATAGGGGTTTTTCCATTCCTTTTTAGAATTAGACTCTCTTAATCATTCTCAAATACATTCCAAAGCAAGAATTTATGAATTCAATTATCATAGCATTGAAGTAATAAAACTATTATTAAGTTAATTTTTCCTCAGAAATGTACAGCTGTGTAGTAGAGTAGTAATACACTGTGAATCATCTGGTGTTAAATAATGCTTCTTACTTCCTGCAGGGCAAGATTAGTCTTTATTGAAACAAGAACAGGGGAGATTGTTCAAAAAACAAGACTATAAAAACTGTTTTCTCAGTGTGAAGTAGTTTAATGTACTTTCCAGGCAACTTCCTGGTTATCTGAGTCCGCTACACTCCACACCAAACCACATGATTTGGACCTGCCTGGATTCCTCTCTGTGAAGAGACTGATCATACAACTTAAAAGACCTAAAAAACATCAAAAAAGAAAGAGACTTTCTGTTGAGGTTAAATAGCATGCAAAGAACCACTAGTGCTTAAGCCACATTTTCAAATATATGTGCCTAAACTGGGTCACAAAGATCAATATCCAGGAATTGAACTGATGTGCCCTAATTTGCTGAAAATCTTCCTGTGAGATCTGTCTCAATACTCATAGTTCAAGTCTGCTAAAAACCAGAACATCTTTATTTGTATTCCTGCACTACCAGGCTCCTTTTTTTGAAACCAGTTGGTTTTCAAGTGTTCACTTATCATCCTATACAGTCAGTAAGAATAATTATACTTCCCTGGGAAAATGGCAACAACAGCAAATCTAAACAGTTTAATTTTTTGGTGTTGTGTCTGCCCTCCCCCACACCTTTGTTTCTTCTGTTTTTTATCTACCCTGAAAAGGCTGCTAAACATCATCAGGTCCTTAACAAACCCTGCTGTGATTAATGAATTAACCTATTATAGTTCTAAGCCCTCCTTTAAAAAGTGCTTCCCTTGCAATGCTTCTGGGTATGACTTACCTATCTATATGGCATAAACTCTCATGCTTTTCCACATTGTTACATGCAAATGTTACATCATTTGCCACCTCCTCCACACTGGAGAAGAGTTGAGGACCCACTCTGTTCTGCTTCCTCTTCATGTGGGCTTTGCTCTGAATCTTTCTCTCTCTCACATCAGATATCCTGGATTAGGATGCCATGCAGAGTGAAGAAGGGGTGAGTTACCAGAAATATTGACCTGCTGCTACTTGTTCCTTCTCAGCAGCAGAGAACGAGAAATGAGATTGCTGCTCCCTGTGTTGCCAGCCTTCTCTCTGGCTGCTTCTGAAGCAGTACAAAGAGAAAGAGCCCTGAACTGTAAAGCCTTTAGGATTAACCTAGAATGGTTGTAACTACTATCTCTAGTTATACAAATAACACAAAAATGCACAATTTATTAGAATTCATAAGAGGAAGAATTGGCTACTCAGGATTTTACTTAATTATAACGCTTCAGATACTTCTATTCAAGCGTTCATCTATGAGATACAAGTTTAATCTGGCATGGATAAAACAGATCTGAATAAAAGCTTTTAATAACATTATTTTCAGCAATTTCATCGCCATTTGGAAAAAAAGCTAGAAACGCAAATTCATGGTAATATATGGGTACAGAGTGAAGCATCCATTTATTGGTATTACACTGAGGTTCTTCACTTCTACAAAAACAGCCTACACTTTTGTGTTGGTTGCTATGTTTGGAATGCTTTTTTTGTGCATGATATTCTGCTGAGAGAGTAAAGTGATGGACATATGTAATCTCTGTTCTACACTACAACCTCTGTATTTACTACAATGCATTAGACTTCAACTGAGAAAAACAAGTAGAAAAGTTACAGTTTTCTGATCTACCTGAGGATCAGGGGCTGAATCCAATCCCCAAATGATTATTGCTTGTTAACTGATTTGGCTCCACTTAGTGACTTCAGTAATGAGGACAAAAAATTGCCCAGAGGGAGAAAGAACTGAAGTAGCGTAACTCATATACTTATTATAGAAATATAACATAAACATTTATTTGCTGCCTATCATTATTGAAATATAACAAGAAAGAGCCTATATGCAATATTAAACTAAGAAAAAAAATCCCTCACATTATTTATAATTTAATTTACAATTTTAAATTAAAATTAATTATATTTCTTATGTCCAGGAAAACAGAATCCATAGAACAACTCCACACTTTAATAACAAAACAGCACCTCATGCTGAAATTAAAAATGCATTTTAATTAAAAATTTGTTGGATTAAAAAACATTCACATGAGTATGAGGCTGAGAAAAAGGCCCTGTATTTGAAATATTTCAAAGGAAATACAACCAGCTAAGATTTTTTTTTAATTTGCAGTCTGTGAAATATGGCAAATTCATCTACCTGCACTTAATACACCATAAATTTAAATCTAAAATTATTTTCCATACATATTTCATTGCATGTGTATAAATGTATTCTATGTGCTGTGTATCTCATAAAGGAGTGTATACTTCTCTAAACATATGAATTCAAATAAATTATATTACTCAGAATAAACAAAGAAGAAACAGCAAGGTTCGTATTAAAAAGAATAAGTAATATGAAGCATTTGTAACTGCAGAAAGTATCTAAGAGTACAACATAAGGTACTGACTAAGTGACAGTCAAAATCTTACTGTAATTTATTTTAAAACAGCTTTTTATTGTATATGGGATAAGACTACATGCTTTCTCAACAAGAAAGTACATAGAATTCCTAGCAAATAAATGAAATCTTGGGTATTGACTAATGCAAACATCTTTCTGTCTGGATTCAGAACGATTTCTTTTTTTTTGCTTAAAACATCTCAACAGTTTGAAGCTATTATCACTCACCATGTTCAAGTTTCAAACTTGGATTTTGGCAGTGAGATTGAGAGCTATAGCTGTATGTCTCTCAATACTCATCATATGGCCCCACCACTTTAGCACCTGATGCCACTTTTTCAACCTACTTACTCTCACAACAACCTGTGAGTTAACCAGTATCATTTTCACCATTTTCTAGATTTCCTAAGGTCAAAAAGGAAAGGAATCACAATGAGAGTTCCTGAATGCCAAACCAGCTTTCTATTTATTTGTGATTCTTTTAATTTTGTAATTGAAGCTGCTGACAATGGGTACCTGTCTGACAGGGAAATAATGAAGAAATTTATAAACAATTCAAGCTACAGAAGAAATATAGGAAGATGTTGATTGCAGATTAGTCAATAGTCTAAGTATAATCATCACACATATTCTTGTAAAAGGTCACTAGCAGTAAGTATGTCAATGTAAACAACACCACTGCTCTACCACTTGTGGAAAGTGATACCTTTCCCCAAGAACGTTATTTCACATCAAGTGGAATATTCTTCTGTTGCTGTCTCAAAGGAAGAAATTCAGATTACTGCTGCATAAATATAACTTTGCAAGACAAATGCTAACTTACACATTTTGCCCTAGCTCAAATTTCATTATGATGTGTAAAATCTAGAACATCATCTTTTATTGAGAAACAAAGAAATCTAAAGTATTTACAGTATGAGAAGGATCTAGCTCAAACTGCTAGTACACAGGTTAAATATTATGGCTGCATTTTTCAGATATATCTCATCTGAAACCAGCCCTTCTGTCACTGTGACTATCTGAAGAATCACAACTTATTAAGGAGTTCCCATTAAATCACTGAGAAATATAAAACTTGGATTTGAGCAGGGAATGCTGCATTTTCTCTCCTTACACAGGAGTACATGCTCAAATGTAACATTATTAACACATGACATATAAAAATATAACTCTCTGAAACTAATGAGCCTAATTACTTTCCTAACTTTTCTATTTTATTTAAAATAAAAAATTAAAAATTGAGGCCCTCCTTACCTTGCTACTTCATTTGGTGATTGATCACTAAGCAAACTAGACTCTTTTTGTCCTTTCTTCTCAACTGTATTTTCTCTAATTTCCCTAATTTCACTCTCCCACTTCAAACCCAGCAGTTTTATCTGCAAGGAAAGCCTCCTTTGGGAGCATCATGAAACAGTCACTAAACTGTTGCACTTCATTTTGGTTTGACTCATTTCAGTGAACTACGATCAATATCCTTCTAACTTATGAAAGCTGTGTTGCCTGAACGAGGATTTGTTTCATATGACCAACTTACCCTTTCTCGAGTGATTAAGGTAAGGCTGAAAATATTCTCAAAATAAGGGTCCTTCAGAAATACTTAAGGTCTACTCATCTATATACATATCCAGAATGTTCCTCATTGATTCAGTTGATCTGGATGTTAAAATGCCTTGAAGAAGTTCATGGAAAGCAGTTGAGAAAAAGAGCTTCATAAACCAAGAGGCCCTTCCTCAAAACTTTTCCCATTGTCCCATAAAATCGTCCCATTTTATTCCTATTTTGGTAAAAGCATAATTTCCCTAATTTTGACATGAAAGAATGATTTTAGCTGTTCTTTACCAAGTACATTACTTTGCACTTTTATGTCATTTGTGCATCGTATCACTGGGTTCAGGTAGAAAAACTGCTAAAGTAAAAGGAAAACAAAACAAAAATTTCAGTTTCAGTATAATTATGTTAAGGTTAATCAAGACAGTGCTTTCCAAGCATAATCATGCTCCCAAGCCTGGAAGAGCCTACTTTCTGAGGGTAGGTGAAGAGTAAATGGAACATCATCAACAACCCTGAGGCAGGTTATTAAGATGGTCACAAGTTTCAGTAAGTTTCAGTTTGTCTTGCATCCAACATAAGCATATATAAATATATATATATTTATATATAAATATCCAAGAACATATATATATATATATATCTATATCTCCAAGAACACAAGACCTTATACATGACCACATTGAAATTCACACGTCAATTTTTACATCAGTTTGGATCAAGGTTGGATTTACAGCAGCAACATAATGCAGTTTCACATCTGGTCTTCTGAAGTAACACTTTCCTGCTGTGCTTTCTGTAGGTACTTCTACAGACTGACTCGCCTTTTGAGACCTTGAATCCGGAATGCATGTCAAGATTTACAAGCTGGGTTTGCAAAACAAACCAAAAGAAAAGATGTAATAGTTTGTTCATCTCTGAGGGGAAGAATTATGCTTCTGGAAAGACAGTGTTTGAACCTTAACACCTTTCATGTAGTCACATGCAGCAAACAAGCAGTCTATGTGCACATGTGCTAATATAGTTGATGCTGAAGGAGTTATTCTCATTTCTGGTGGGACAGATGCACTGACAACCATGGGAAGCTGAATAATACTATAGACCTTGATGCCATTAATTGGCACTAGGATATCAGCACCCATTAACTGAATTTTTTGGGGCAGGTGACAGATGTTTACTCAGAATAAAGTAGTTCCCTCAATTCTACATTTTCTGGAGAAGAAAAAAAACCAAGTAGGAATTGGACATTTCACCACGTGGAAACTGAACAGCTTACTGCTATAAGCAGCTGCTGAGAAAAGGCAAGGGGACAGGTAGTGCTGCATGACATATTTTTTGCTTATCTATTTATTGTGGAGTTTTGCTACATTGTGCCCCATTTGGCTGAGAAAGGTTATACAGGAGAGGGAGCAGCATAGGAGTTTGTTGCAAGCTGGACTTGTAGCATAGCTTCCAGTGGATGGAGAGGACATTGAAATTAGGATCACTTGTGTCAGCCACATGTAGAGAAGGAGAAAATTCCCATGCTTTTGGTATTTTTTTTTCTTAGAAAACATGATGCAATAAAGAATTTCTCAGCAATATGTCTTTCCCCATATCATTCATTTTCTAAGGGTGAGAGTCATACTGCACTCGAAACAGTATTTTAAACCTTACTGGTTTTGTAAAGCCGTAAGGGTAACTAACAACATGTCAACACAGATGGCTGCAGACAGACTCAACATCTTGTCTGTGCTTTTAAGTATCTGAACTGCAAAATAGGCCACATTTTAGCAGTTTGTGTGACAGAACAGATAAATGCACTACCATGACTTTTGGACTGGAGGTGACTTCTGTCCACCCAGATTAGATAAGATAGAAAAAAGATCTTTCTGTGCCTGCACAGAGGAGATATATGCTAAGGCAGAAAACTACCTCTATTAAGAACTACCTCTATTTACCCTTTTCACCAATTTCCAAATTCTAGTTAAAGCAACAAATTACTTGCTCACAAAGCTGATTTTGCAGCCAAATATTTTTATTGGCAACTGCAAGTGAACTGGTCTTTTCTTTGCATCACAGTAGCAGAAACTAAGGATCAAATATTCTTACCTAGCCTTGATAGCCTATTGAGTTAAAAGACATACAGACACCAGTGAGTCCTAAAGACAAAAGACATGGATGGCCATGTGATGACAAACATGACGTTTAAGTTTGATGAATAAGTTTTTGAAATATAACAACAAGCTCTGGAAACTGTTAGAGATTAGAGTAGGGAAAAAGGAAAGAAGAGAGTCTAAAACAGATTGCAAACAATGGCTGATTCTACTCACAAAAAGGCCATTTCTGTATGAGATATTATATTTCAAAACATAGTCAATGCATGATGTAGAAAAAGACAGAGTTTGTCCTTTCAAAGACTTTGATTTATGCAGTTCCCTGATGTTTACAAAGTTGCTCACACATGTTTACATAATCTCTCGGCATAGCTACCACTTGACAGCTATTCTGAACACATAAATGCAAAGTGAATCCTTCATCTTGCCTTCTCTCCCCTCCAAGTTTCTGGTGAATGAATTCCCTCTAAGCCTGGTCCTGTTGCTTTACTGTTCTGATCCACTGCTTCAGTTTGATCTCCCTCCTCTCCTCCCCTTCCAGCCTGAGTAACAAAAACAAGAGCTTTGGGGTGAAGCTGCCCAGCAGAAAAAGATTCGGGCAAGGAACTTGGAGAGAAGATAATGGTCAGTGTCAAACCACTTCCAAAGTAATGGAACGAGAGGGAAAGGAGAGTTTCATTCTCTCCTGGTAAAAGTTGTATTGTGTCAGTTCTGTCCTTTTAACTGAAATAGCTTTCTGGCTCCAGTAAGGCCAGCTTTCTCTTCATTCTGGTCTCTTTTCTGCTTATTGGAAAGTGGAGAATGGATGAAGCAGAATAACAGTCCCTGGTTTGGGACACAGGATAAAATCAGGTTTCTCTCTGTCCTGCCAGTTGTTGAACACTGTAATAAAACCAAACAGACTTACTGGGTTCTCCGGTTTTCTCATGGAGACATGGGCAAGTCGGGTTCTTCCCGATAACTCCTTTGCAATGTAAAGTAAAGGCAGATGATTGTCCCTCATCCAACAGTAATGCATCATCACAACCTCGCTAAAATCAGTGGAGTTCTAGCAAGTTAGCAACCAAGGATTTGTCCTTTAGCTGTCTTCCCTGCCCTGTATTGGCAAACAACAGGCATGCTGCCCTTTCTTTCAGTGATATTTGCAGTATAAGTCAACATATCAGGGATATTAAGACAAGCATGTTAAGGCATCGGAAAGCCTAACTATAGGAACAGATTTGTTTCCCCATATGACCCATGCATGACCTGCCTCCATGTGGTAGACGGGGAGGACTCATTGCTCATTTTGGTTTCCAGATCAATGCTGGCAGTTCAAGTGTGGTCCTCCTTGGATACAAACAGAAAACCTTTCTGTGCATTCAGTAGGTGGACAATAAATCACCAGTTCTGAACACCCAAAAAAATATTCCTTAATCATTTGGTGTAGAATTCTTGTTTAATGCAATGATGGTACCCAAACATGGAAGAGTTGATTAGCACAGATCAGCCTCAGGGGAATTGAAAATCCCCCAAGTCAATAGAGTTACTCACACTGCAGTTATAAATATATAAATTGTACCTTATAAAGTTTAATCTTTTTACATTTAGCAATTGGTTTATGTTGCTAGGTACTTTTTAGTGAAATTATTATATTATCATGTTAGGAAATGCCATGACACTAATGGCTGCATTAAAACAAAAAAGTTACACTTCAATTGACAGATCAACTTGAACTTATTACTATTTTAAAAACCTGTGCAATTTGTACCAGGAGGATTTTTTTTTAAAGTGATTTAATAGAGTTAGAATCACATGAAACTTTTTCTCACAAAGTTAATGGCAATATCATTCTGTGAGAAATCAGGAAAAGGATCTAACTCTACATATACTGAAAATGCAATATTGCATTTCAATCTTTTTTTCCTATCTGTTACCATATGTAATAAAGTTGAAGCTAATCCATAACCATGATGATTTTTTTAATGTCACAAATGTACACATCCAGAGCATCAAAAAACCCAAAAGTGAGCACTGCTATGAGGGTAAATTACGCATTGTTTAGAATTGAAAAAATAATTCCACAACCAATACAATATATAGTAACAAAGCAAATATATATTCTCACCACATGCAGTTTGAAGGATGATTTATTTCAATAGTTCATTAACTCTGTAAGTGTTGTGTTAAAGATTTCAAATTTTATCAGCACTCTGAAAAATTTTATGAGGTGATTATGTGAACCTACATCCATCAAAGATCCTATTCTTTGATGAAAAGTTAATGTTTCAGAAAACTGGAGTGCTCCCCTTGGCTCTGTGATTCTGACTGAAAGCAGTTACACAGCAAAAAGGATTGGTTTGGACTCACATGAGCAAACATACTGACAAGAGCAAGTATTTCTTGAGCAAGGGCTTCAGTGAGTGAATAGACATGTTGTGAAAAACTTGAAAAGCTGATAACAAAAAATCTCAGTAACAACTGAACTGAAACAGCTTATTTCTATAAAATGCAAAAAACCCCCCTCACTTTGTATAGAAATAAAAGTCTTAATAAATTAATGTGAAGCCCTCTTTGGGAGTAGATGAAATGATATGACCTATATAGTAGAGAGCAGACAAGATTCTGAGGAAGCAACAGGAATTTAAAAACATATATTCATTTTATATATTTTAAATATCCACATTTAATGTTGGCATTTTTGCCCTTTTTTTGAAAGGTGTAGAGCAAGTTTGATCCTAAAGATCATCCTGTAGTAAGTGTATTGCTTTCATCTATGAAACGGATTTTTAAAACACAGATACTGATACAGAACACAACTCTAACTGTATCATAAATCAGAAGAGCAAAGCATTTTGTAACCGTGAACTGAATGAAAATCTATAAAGTTCAGTAGCACTGAAGAGCTTTCAAAGGCAACTGACAGCTGCTATGTTCGCGATGTAATTTTTCTAATAAATACCCTCTCACAGACAGTTGTAAATTCAATGTAAAATACAAATCTTATGCTGGCATCTACTTCTGTTTTCAATAATCAAGTAAAAGCAACAGAAGCAAACCAGGATTTTCAGTCTGTTACTTTCACTTTTTTCATTTCACAGCTTTTAGAGCTGATGCTCACTATCTTAGCAGATCAGACACCACAACTACAAAGAGCACAAACTGCAAGTGACCACTTTACCTTCTGAAAAATCAATCAGTCCCAGCAAATGAAGCAGCTTCAGAGATGCAAATATAATCACAACAATACCCACTGTTTGCAGTCCCTCTGACTCCCACTCGAGAGTCAACATTCTTCCAACAGGCAAATCATTCCAGTCTTCACACCGGTTTGCAAGCAGAGGGAAATTAGAGGATTTTACCAAGAGTTTGCTTTGAAGAAAGTTGCAGTGGTGTAAAGCAGCACTATACTGAGCTGTGGCGATTCACTGGCCACTCTAGCTGAGACAAAATATTAGATAAAGCCCTGCATCTCATGCTTCTCTAAGCATTTGATTTCATCAGTAGCGAGTCCTCTTAGAAGGCTGAGGTGGACCAGGAACCCCTGGGTATGACATTGTATCCGTCGAGCAGCGTTACTCAGAGCTGCTGGAGGAACATCTGTGTCGGAGCAGGAGACTTGGCTGTGTCAGTGCCAAGAAGAAAAGCTCTCTGGAAACTTGCATTAGGGAGCACGCTGCTATCAGCACTCAGGACTCCAGTGCTTCCAGACCCAGGCTCTGCGATTCTCCCCGGCTTCACAGCCCTTCCCCAGCTTATCTTGGCACAATTTTTGTTAAGTTTGAGAAATAACAGTTTCCTAAAGACAGACATCTGTTCTCACATGCTAAATGCTGCATGCCAGAAAACTACTGCCCTCTGCATTAGAAAGAACAATGTTCAGAGAAGCGCAGTCCCTTCCTTTTCTTAAGCATCACCAGAGCCTAATTAGAATCTTCACTGAAAATGAGAATAAAAATTAAAGAAATACACATAGCATGATCGGTGCCTCCAGCTAGCAAAATATAATGCTGTCAAGGAGACATGCACTGCCCAAGCCCCTGATCCGTAGCCAGGAAGAATGTATTCTTTAGTGATTAAGAAACAAAACAGTGCTTTTCTGCCTCAGAGTATGAACCTAGAAGTGCTGAACCCCAAACTCTGATATACATGAATGGATATTAGGCATTTTCCACAGCTCCTGGGAAGATCCTGCCCAGGCTACATATCAGGGGGAAAAGAATCCCAGCTGATTTATTAGACAGTCTGTATAAAACTAATTGTCCTGTGTCTATTAATGTGATTACCAAGAGGATACCCAGTGTGAAGAATAGGCTCTGAAGAATATTTATGCAGCACATGCATAAACAATACAAAGTTATGCCTAAATGCTTACTCTTGTAAGCATCTGAATAATTTAAATAAATCCTGTCCACTGGTATAGAAGGCACTGGAATAAAGCGAAGGGAAGCCTCAGAAAAAAATAATTCTTAGACACCTTTATTATTAAAAACATATGTTCTAACATAAAAATAATCACATAAATGATGTCCAGTACCAACCACTCATCTTAGGTTGCTAAATCATTTCCATTAGAAAAAATTTTTACTAACTATCAAGAAGCTCAGATACTTCTATTTTTGTTCAAAAAGTCATTAAAATTTTAAATTAGCAAAATAAAAATTGTAACATTAACAATCTATTGTTTATGGGCTACAAAGTAGAGAAAGAAAAATGCAATCTACAATTTACTACCAGATTTTTTTGTTCTTCTTTGAAGGCTGTCTGCACTGAGTTACTATGTAGGCAGGACTCTAGAATCTACTTGTTTTTATTCATTCAAAAAATCATGTGTGTACTTCAGTTAATGTTAGGTTATATCTAGTTAACATATAAGTAAGACTATTCTTTGATTTTACTCTACTGGATATTTAATACTAGAATGTCACAAATTCCTTATTACTTATATATGCTCTCAATCTGAGTGTCAGTTTGTTTTCTTATTAACCTGTAAAGCTAAAACGGTGTCTAAGACAAAAGGACAGTAAAAATAAATCAAACCAAATACACCATCCCACATTTGCACCTTCCAAATGTGTCATTACTTTTACCTCATATTCTACATTAATGTTTCAATACATTTTTCTGTTAAGTTCTTTTCCTTTTAAAAGAAAAGTAAAATTTTGTTTGCTCTTTACAATTTCTAGCTATTCCATACCATCTTCTCCTATTAAGGCTCTGACATGTTCATCTTGACTTCATTCTCATCACTGGCTTCTTTATTTCCTTGAGGTTATTCCTACTTAGGTTTTTACTTTTTCCCCAAAACTTTTGTTGTCTTAAATGATGAAGCATGAACAAATGTTTACAATATTACAGAAACAATAATCCTAATATAATGCAAACAATCATACTGTAACAGTGAAACAGATCTTATTTAGTCTTAATAAATGGTTTCAGGGAAATTATTAAAATGGAGAAATCTGTCAGTCCACATTCTCCTTTCATGCAGTAGGTTCAGGCTACCTTGAGTTCTTGAGCTGCCCACTCCTGGGAGCAGAGGCCCTTCTACTGCACCACTGAATGTGCCAACCCACTCACAGAAAGTCACCCAGCAAGAACTGGTCCCATCCATAGCCAGGGGTTTGTCTTCTGCTTTCACACAAGAAGAAAGACCTGGACCTCTTAAAAAAATGTCAGGGAGAAAGATTATGAATTTGATGAGTTCTAGGAGCCAATTCTACCTGCACAGCAAATGAATTTCAGAATAATTTTTAAATTAAAATAAAACATCCTGACAACATCCACTTGAATTAATGTAACTGATTACTGACTTCAAAGTATACCTCCTTAAAAAAAAGAAAAACAATTTCCCTGTTGTTTCTCATAATAGTTCTCTAAGTTAGGAGAACCATAAATAGACTTTGTGAATCTCCAAGCTATAGCCCTAGCAAGTAAAGCAGCAATGATAAGAAACTACGTGGAAAGGAAAAGGAAGTGATGCATGAAATCTTTCCTGCAATATGCCATGTAACAGATTAAAACAACATTACTTACAGAGGTGAATTATTCTGGAAGTGGTTCAATTAAAAAAATCCTATGCCCCAAAATATTTGAAAATTAAATCAATCTTGAACAAGGAGATAATAAAATTCTGTTATATATAGGGCCACCTCTTTGTACTCTAATCCCTTCTTAAATTCATAGTCAGTTGTAATTTCTCTCTCACATTTTGCATTTTGTTCAATTGTTTTAAAATAAATACTTATGTGACACATTCTTATGGGGTGCCTGTATTGACAGTTCAAACAAATTTTAAAAGTTGTTCAAAGAAAAGGAATTTTTCATCTATTTATCTCCCCAGGATACAAAAGGAAACACCATCTTTTACATAAAGCACTGAAACCAGGGGATGACAGCTTGTAATATCCAATTATAGCTCTGGCTTGTTCTCTTTCCCTAAATCCAGCTTTCCAGCAAGGCACTCTGGTGGTGATTGAGCAATATATTTAAGTTTCCACAAACTTCCCTGTGATTCTTCACTAGATTGCATGGAGAAAAAACAAAGTACTAGAATTTGTTATGAAGCTATCCCATCTAAACACAGCATCTTCTACTGGCCTTAGGTTCTTCACCATTAAGATTTGAAGCAGACAAGGAAGAAGAGGTGGTGGGGTAGCCCTGTGTGTTAGGGAGTGTTTTGATTATCTAGAGTTTCATGATGGTGAGGATAGGGTTGAGTGTTTATGGGTGAGGATCAGGGGGAAGGCCAAGAGGGCAGATCCCACGGTGGGAGTCTGCTATAGACCACCCGATCAGGATGAAGAGGCAGGCAAAATGTTCTGTAAGCAGCTGGGAAAAGTCTCTTGATTGCTAGCCTGTGTTCTCATGGGGAACTTTAACTTACCAAATATCTCCTGGAAATAAAACACAGCAGGGAGGAGACAGTCTAGGAGGTTCCTGGTGTGTGGGAGATAACTTCCTGACACAGCTGATGAGGGAGCCAGTGAGGGGAGATTCCCCACTGGACCTGCTGTGTGTGGGTAATCCAAGACTGGGAGGCTGTCTTGGGACAGCGATGGTGAAATGGGAGCCTTCAATTCTCAGAGAATTCAGAGCGGGGGTCAGCAGAACAGCCACCTTGGACTTTTGGAGGGCAGACACTGGCCTGGTGGTGGAGACAGTCCCTTGGGAAGCGGTCCTGAAGGGCAGAGGAGCCCAGCAAGGCTGAAGTGCTTTGGGCAGGCAACCTTACAGTTACAGGAGCAGGCTGCTCCCCCTGTGCTAAAAGATGAGCTGTGGGGAGGAAGATCAGCCTTCCGAGCAGAGAGGTTGAGCAGAGAGCTTTTGGCTGAAACTCAGGACCTCTGCATAAAAACAGGCACACATTTTTCTCTCCTAAGTAAATAGATAAAAGGAACCCGTGCTGAAGTGCTGTAGGAGATATATTTTACCTGGAAGCACAGATACAAGTGAGTTCTAAACTGGACAGATTAGGTAAGCCTTAATTAGTGGTGTCTACAAGAATGATCCCATTCTGGAGTCATAATATTTTTCCACAAACAATCCCAACCAATTAATGGCAATTCTAACCATTTAAAACAGAATAATTTATGTGTGGAATGCAAATAATATAAAAAATATAAGAAGAACACCTTAAATATGACAGTGTATTACACATGAAGCAAACTTTGGAACTGATTGCTGTAAGTTTGTAGAATACTGTCAATTTTCCCTTACTTCTTGGAAGAAGACAAAAATACTAAGAAATATTATTTATAAAGCTTAGATACAGGAAATTAAATTTTAATAATTTCTAGGTTGACTAAGAGCAGAGAAGATAGGCCATTTAAAAACAAACAATTCCACCTAATATAACACATCAAAAGAAGTAACAAATTCTTAAGAATAACACATAGGATGCTAAGAATTGAACAATTAAGGAATAGAAGAATTAAATTCTAAAAATACCTAATTAATTATTCGGTGATTAGTGTATTAGTGTATAATACACTATAATTTAATATGATTACCCAATTCTTTCAATATTATCTGGTATTATCATGCTTCTTTCCTACTTTTGTTTATTCGTGAACTAGTTTAATCCCAGTCAACTCTTAGTTTTTGATTATAACCTGTCATTGTAATTAGTACAGTAAAATGACATGTATTTTCTTTTAATTGTTTTAGTTCTCATAAATAAATTTTACTTTTATTTTCATGCTTACAAGAAACTTTTACGGGAAGTTATAAAAGCTTCATCTTTTCAAATTTCTTCTGACTCTTATAGAGAGCCCTCCTGATCCCAAATACATTGAGGTGTTTTATGTCTTTTCACTATGTTTTGTTTTTAATATCTGCTTATAAGCAGTATCAGTCTATTCAGACTTTTCTCTTTATACTTATAATGATTTTCATTCCTCTGCAGACATTCTGGATTTGCTGTTGTCTAATGCACAAAGGGGCTGATCAAAATTGAACAGTCTTCTAGGCAAGAATGTATTATTATTCATTGACTGACTTGAATTATACTGCTTTCCTGGATGATGAAATCTGGACAGCGTTGTAACTAATTTATCAGAGAGTGTGTGTGTGTATGTGTGTGTATGTGTGTCTTAATTGGCTAGCACTAATAGTTCATTAGACTCTATTTGATATTTTCCCTCAATGTATCTGAAAAAGGAAACTGCAGATGAGTTAGAAATAGAAACAAAATTTGGAAGTATTAATTAGCTGCCCTTCTTTCTGTACTCTTCTTCCAGAGGGACATGGCAGACAGCCAGAAGAGAATGAAATGGTCAAATAAACACAGAAAGGGCACCTACATACAGGTCAGATAAACTGCAAATCTTCAGCTTCTTGTTCATGCCAAATCTGAGCTTATTAGGAAAGTTATCTGGTGGATAATGAATTTAATCCTCCTATTAGTTAGCCAGTAAGAAATCTACACACAAGCAATAAACTGCAGTTTTCTACACAGAAAAGTTTCTTTCTTTGATCTGCAGAAGAAAACTACGTCCACTCGAAAGCATTTCAAGAACCAGGAGAAGCAATTAATTTACATATATCCTTTCAAGAATTATTCTCAGGCTAAAAGAATTCATACTTTTTGAATGTAACACCTCCTTTGTAGGCTGCTACAGCTAATCACAGAACATCCTGTAACTTTCATTAAATGTTTGGAAAAATGAGGCTAATGTATGAAATCACATTTTTCATCTCATCAGCGCTGCAGCTACTCAAGAGCCCAATATTGCAGTAGCAGATTACTTATCCAGCCAAAATTGCAGGGAAACTTCTGCTAGCTAGAAGAGCAAGGTAGAGTGTAATTACCCAAGATTAAATTTGTCAGGCTTCATATATCATCTTTAATATTTACACTAAGTGCCCTAGATCTTTAATGACTGTAAGCGAATATAGGCTGAGAAAGAAAAAATTCAACAGCTGTACAGGCAAGATAAATTTCACTAGTTTGTAATCAAGGAAGAAAATATGATATCCAAGCTTCTAAAGGTTTGGTCTCATGCTTAGGAGTAAATTACATTAAAATAATATTGCACTTAGAGTACATAAAGTTTATTTCCTCATTTTAGTAGTCTAGTTCTAGGCTATGGTGTGGGATTTCATTTCTTTTTTGCTCTCTTCATTTTCACCTTATGAATCTCACTTGCTTCTAAGAAGCTTTTGTTCTTGCTTTGATCTAAATCAAAGGACTGCTGCCATTACTGATCTGAAAACAAGAGTTGAAAAGAATCCCACAAGAAAACCATTGGCAACTCCTCATAACATAACAGCTACAGGTGGTTTTATTTGTCTAAAAATCTAATTGATATAGCATGTTATACAAATATGTTTAAAATACCTAATGTACAAGTGGTTTGTAAATTAAATGGCATGTCCATGGGAGTAACAGTAGCATTTTAATTTATTAAGCTTTAGCAAAGCATTACAGAGCAGCTATATGTTTTCTAAACAAGGTTAAATTACATTTAGTAATAGTCAGTAATCAAATTCTACTTTGTTTTACTGCAAAGCCCACTGGCTTGTTTCACAAATGAAATTATCTCTAAATTATGAGCCTACAGGCCTGTTTTTCTCTTTATATTCAATCATACTTGCCGCAGCAGGAATTGCCACCAGCAGGTTTGTAAGCACTAACGCATGTGTACTCAGGAGAAGTGCCGTATGATGGAACCACGAAGGGCCCGTCACACCCAACTCCTCCATCAGCTGCACAGACCCACCTTTCTCTGACTAACAATACACTAAGACATGCCTTTCCTGTATATCACAAAACACAATTTTTCACCTGTACAACACTCATCTTCTTCAGTCTTTTCACATTTGGAATGCACATGACAAAAGCAATGTCTGACCTGCTGAGTTTATTCTTTCACTACTATTTTTGTAATTATACATTGAAGCAAGAGGATGTCATTATCAGTCACTTTATTTATGCAAACAAAGAACTACTGGAGAACCTACAGATCAGGTGGTAGAAATGAGGGAACAGAGTAGCAGCATTCACAGCTCTATATTCAATCTCATTTTCTGCCAGCCAAATTATGAATACACCCACTTATGCTTGCCCATACATCTAGAAAGCTATATTTGTATGACTGTGCAGTTAGAGGACCTCAGATGAGTTCCTAAAGAAAGGCAAAGGTGTTTTCTGTGGTAATGAATGAGAAAACAAATGAACTGTGTATGCTAGTAATAAAAGCTAATATTCTAGTAACCAATAGAAATATTCATCATCCAAGTCTCCAAACCATCTATCAATTTAAAAACCTCAACCTATCCTGTGCAGCATCTCTGTTTCAAAACTGGTGTTACTGGCTCCCTGTGATTTAATGAATGGTTAGCAACTAAACCAAAGAAAAAAGTAAATGTATTATTAACCACAATTATAAGGACACCACTACCGTGCAGCTCTTCTCTTATGTTGCACCTGTCTTTCTCTGATACGAAATAAGCCAAGTACAACAAGTGTTCTATTTCTCTCCTTGCCTTTTCAGAAGGTGAAGCACTGTATTTTGCCATAGCAACCAGAAAGTATTATAAATGAAGTCTGAAGTGGCTGACATATTACTACATTTGATGTACTTGTTAAAAAATGAGTGTATCTGTCCTGTAAAGATGAACTACAATAAATTAACCCATATTACATGGCTGCAGCACATTCAAGAAAATGCTGTAATTCTGAATTTGTCCCTTAGCTCTATGTAAGACTTGTACTATATATGAAATATGCACAGATTTGACTATAGATCTGCAACGTGGCTACCATTCAGAATTATGCAATATTCAGAATTAGTCCACAGCACCTGGTGAGAGACTGGAATGTTAATGGCTGATGACTGCAAACAATTGACCTTTTGTAAAACCAGCAGGGTGCCTTGCTGACCACACGCTGAGTAACTGCCCAGGTGCAGAGGGGGTGTGCACCCAGCGCCGGAGGATGACCACGACAAACTGACCTTTGTGTAGCAACGAGCTGGATTTTGAGCCAGATATGGAACGAGGTTGTTAAGAAGAAGATCCTGCAAGGTGGGATAGAGCTTTTTATCATGCCAGTGTCTTCCCTTACACAAGTGACTCAGACATGGAAACTCCCTTCCGGGGAAGTACCTGGACATTCACACTTAGACCTGGGGGTTTTCATCCCTTCTGATGCGGCACAGCTGGCGCAACCATGCTGATGTCAGAGACAGCTGCCATGTCTTAAAAGGTGTTACAAATCATCAAAGACCCCTGAAGCACCCCATGAGCCACAATGCTACATCAGACAGTGTAAAACTTCCCTGTCTCAGGGGAGGTGCCTGGGAGTCCCCACCTGAGCCTGAATGTACAGTAACCCACTGAACTTTGTGTTTCATGGGCTTCCCCCACTCCTGGTGAATCAACACTGTGACATTCACTTTGACCAATGGACAATCAAAATTGCGACAATCAAGTCTCTGTGCATCCAGGAATGGTGATATCTTTCTACTCTTATCCTTTCTTTCTTTTCCTTTCTCCATTTTCTTAGGTGTTACTTTAATGCTTTTATATCACTAGAGATAATAACCAAAACGGCTACATATCTGCTTTCCATTGCAGCCAAGTTGTTCTAAAATAAACCCCACATATATATATTTATAAACATATATTCCATTTTGTTTCAGTCTAAGCCACCCCAAGGGCTCTATTAGCAAGAACCTGGGTTACCCTCGCCTTCTGGGGCAGATCATAACAGGGACACTGAAGACTTTTTTTTTTCTTCAGTGTAGGCCCTGAAATTCACCTAGAGTGAATAGGATTACTCCTGATAAAGAGTAGTAGTAGAAAGAAAAGGAAATGAACAAGGATACAGGGATATAAATGCATATAATCTCCACACTGAAAGGTAAAGGAGCTTTTCTTTTTTTTCCCTCTTTTTTTTCTTTTTTTCCTCTTTTTTTCTTTTTCTCTGAGATTCACTCTGGGAATCTCAGAGACTTCTTAAGCCTTCTAATTCCACCATTAAAAGTGTAAGTTAGGCAGAGTACTGAAAGTTCAGTACTTTTAAAGCTTTTTTGAGCTACACTCCAATTTTTTCACAAAAGAGAGAGAGTAAAAAAAACTTATGGGGAAGGAGTTGAAAGAAATGGCATAACTTGATGTTTCTCAGCTCCTAATACAGTGGCTTACAGCCCTATTCCCATGAAAGAATCTGCAGTGATATTTGAGGATCCATATAATGCAATGAATATTTTTCTGCTACAGCAATTTTGCTGTTCTGGCAATCTGGAGAGCAGCATCAGGATAAAACCAAACCCTGAAAGAAGCAATGAGTTTACAGTGCCTTATCACTTAAGTAGAAGGAAGGTTACAGATTTTCCCTGAGGAATGATTATAATGTCCAACTGACTGCAGCATCATGAGGGTCTTGTAGATGCTGAAATGAGGGAAGCAGCAAAATACAGAAACACACAATCTTGTACCTTCAACAAAACTTGATTGTGTTATGCTGCTGCAGGGATCAAACCTTTTCTTCTTTAGTAGCTTTGCAGGGTTTACCACACCTATACAATCAATCCATGCTTACAGCTTAGATAAGCAGATATCCCATTATGTACAGAGGGTTTGTGGGTCATGAGAAATCAATTTTCACATGCTTCTTGACATTCACATTGCCATACCCAAATTCCATAAATGAGATGCCTTCATGTCTTCCTCCTGATAAACCAACATGATTTGGAACTGGCTGGATTTTTAAGCCATTTTAACGTTATTTTCAGCCATTTTTAAGATCAAGAATATTTTTACTGTCATTAATACTTCAGGAATCATTTCCCTAGAATAATCATCTGCACACCAGGCTATGAATTTTAATTTCTTTAATCTCCTCAGAAGCAATTTCCATAGCTTTCCAATCATGTTGCTCTTTTTTGAACTCACTCTAATTAGGCAAAAGGGTTATATAGAAAAAATTTGGTAACTAGTTTTTAGGTAGGATTTAATTAGTGATGAGCAACATTCTATAAGGACAGGCCAACCATAGCCTTAGCTATTAATAACCTCTTCTCATGAAAATAATATGAAATAATATGAACTATTTAATAACATTATGTCTTGTTTATTCCTCAAAAACAAATAAACCCCAGCATCTTTTCAGTTTCAGAAATTGGTATTTCAGTTGAGGTGCCCCAAGAGCGCACCCAGACCTCAGCCCATTCCCTCACCACAACTGGTGTTTGTTCCCTCACTGAAACTGTTTGTTTGGGGTAATATGCATTTGCAAACTTATTCTTAGAGATTATTCTTTGCTAACAGGGACAGTAACACATGCTTTCTTTCACTGAAGCAATGCTTCAGTGCTTTCACTGAAGCACGCTGAGAATAATTAGGCTGTCTGAGGCTGCTTGAACTGTTCTGACAGTTTGCTGCCCTGTCCCTAGCATGTTGTCACTTCCGCACTTGCTTTGGTGCTTATCTGATACTGTGTGAGCTTTCAAGGGTAATCTTGAGTCAGACAAAACACAACTTGACTAAAAAACCCCAAACATACAAAAATCAGAGCTTTTGCCCTCAAAATACCTTGCAAGCAGCGCTCATTTCACTTTTGAGTACTGATCTCACAGTTGTAGCCTAAGGCCAGCAATGCTGTGCAGGCTTAGGAGGACAACATCCGGGCTCTAATGGTGAAAGACTAAGCAACTAAGGAAATAAATCCCGGGCACGTTTTAACTGACATAATCAGCACAAAGAAGTAGTCAAAACTTGTTGCCGTAGCAGATGTATGCAAAGAGAAGCAGCAGCCAAATAGCAACAGCACTCCTTCCTGTGTGGGATTCCCTGAGATACAGAGCCCCTAAGATCACATGCAGTAGCAAAAAAACAGTTCAGTCCAGCTTTGGATGTTCGATGTGATTTATGACTAATTCTGATTTACACTTCTTAACATAAGTATTCAGGACTTGTTCACAGAACTAGCACCTCTGAAAGGTACTCCTTAGATATTCTGATTTGGATCCTGGCTGAAGGAATAAGTTAGTTTTATATTATATGGTGTTCAGCCAGCTGGTAAAATCTCTTGGTGAATTCAAGTCCAGTACATTATTTTCTTCCTAGTGAATTACATTGCCTAACACACCAAAAGAGATACATAAGGTATCTGCTCTGAGTCACAAAATAACAGAATGCAGTGGCTGTCTTGCTCCTTCACTGCCAGAGGGTTGTTTTCTTCCACTTTTAATTGTATGGGGGAAAGGGAATGCAACTGCAATAAAGTTTAAGCAATACTTGTTGTCTTATTTGTTGAACTGAGTTTCTTTTTTAGCAAAGTGAGGGAATTACTGATCCCCAAAGGGGTTTCTCAGTGGTATTAATAAGTTAAGAACCATAAAGCTTTTAATTGTAGGTGGAGAAGGAAAGCTAAAATAGTTAAACAATTTGAGTAAGTACAAAAATTTCACCTCATCTCAAACCCCATTACATACTAGATTGTTTGGAAAGACATTCTTTATGGATAATTAAATTTAAAAAACTATATTTATCAAGATTTTTCTCAAAAAAAATCTTAAATAACTCAAGATATTTTCTTTTTTTTCCAAGGTACTATTTACACGGGCTATCCCTGAAGGACGTTAGAAATAAAAGGATGGGCTGACAAAAAACTAAGGTGATTTTTTGCTCTTTAGGAACACATATCAGCAAAAGGCAAGTTGCAAAAAGCAAAACATAGAAGTAAAGGAACAGTCTCAACAACCTCAGCCTCTCTGCAACTGTCAAAAGTTGTGAAAACAGTGAAAACAAAATTAATATACTCTAGGCATGGAGGAGTGGTGTTCAGCTCACTTTCGCATTTCAAAACTTTCTGGTGGTTAAATCAGTATATTTCAGAATATGCCTTGTGCTGAGAAGCAGTAAAGATGAGTAGAAGTTCTCAGACCATATTTGACAGGAGGGCAAATTTTATCCCACTTGTGGGAAGAGGAAAAGAGTCATGGACACCTTCAGAGTACCAGATCCGGATGTCAAACTCCAGCTGCATCCCTATCCACTGTCTTAATGATTCATACAATGATATCTGCAATAAGCTTTCCTGAAGCAAAAGAAGAAAAAGTAGGTACCACCAGACACTACAGGGGATAAGTGTCTAACGCTTTAGGGCTATCTGTAACATTTTGAAATACATCAAGAGCTGTTTTGCAAAGGATGAAGATATTTAAATAAGACACATGGTCCCAGGCATAGCTGCACATTTCTCTGTGAAGCAATTCTCGGCCAGTGACCCTAGTGATTTGATACAATATACACTTTTTAGTCCAGAAGTGACGAACGCTTTGAGTGAGAGTTTAGTTTTCACCTTATTATTTTCATTTTGCGCCCTAAGCTATCAACTGCCCAGCAGTAAAATAAATGCTGAAAATAATTTTTCAGCCAGAATCATGACCTGATATGTAAAATGACATAAAAACAGCAGTAAGAGAACAATTATTACTAAGAAAAGCTTTTCAAATTTGTGTAAGGTTTTTTCAAAGGAGATTTTGTCTGAGGAATTCCTTGGTTCAAATTTGGAGGGCTTCTTCCTGTTTCTCCAGGTCTCACACTGTACAATTTAAATAACATTTCTGTGCAAGAGTTTGAAGTTTAACACACAGAAAAGTCATTCTTTAAACAGACACTGCTTTCATAAGTAAATATAGCATGAAATATACTTCAGAAAACTCAAATACTGCATATATCAAAATATATGAATCCCTACCCCATATCATTCACTAGTAAAGTTTTTGATTTCTCTTATTAAATACAGGATTTTTGTATTTTTTAAGACTTATTTTGTTAAAACCAGCCTTTTGTGCTTGGGCAAAATTACTAATATCCTTTAAATCATGACATTGCAACCTAGTATTAGAATTTCAAAGTTTAAGGTTTAAAAACATCATCTCTAAGATGATGAACAAGTGAAAGGTGGTGTAGGTTTTGGTTTTGCTTAAGAAAAACAACTAAAAAATTGTTAACATGCTGCTAAGTCTGTTAGACTCAAAACAGAAAAACCCTGAAACTAATAATGAATCATAAAATGTACTCACTTTAGAGAGGCATGAACTGCATAACCTGTGTAGACCCTTTACATTTCCTAGTGCCCTTCAACTAAAACCCTCCCGGATATATGCCTGTCATCTAAACCCTACCTTTAGAGACTGAGGAAGATCATGTGTAAAAATAAAAATGCATCCACCTACGCTAGCATACATTTTTTAAAATTTATAAAATAAACTGATTGGATCACAAGATCACAGCAAACAAACAGATAAGAGACAAAACAGGAAAACTAGAAAAAAACATGTCTCAAGGTGGACAGTTAAAAAATTGTGGAATAAAACATCAGGTCCTTAATGTGGTGCTTCTGATTCAAATACACTTGTATTTGTCAAGTGTATCAAGTTTAGGAATTTAAGCCACCTGTGCTCAAAACCAGATCGGTGGGAAGTGAGAGCTGCTTGAGAAGCTGTGACTACTCATGAAGATGTTTAAGAAAGACCTGGAAGAAATCACACTCTTTCTCTGAGGAGTTGCATTTACACAGACATAGTTGCTCTTGCCTCCATTCAAGACAACAGTGTAATCATACCATAAGGAAAAATAAAATACATCTTCTGCAAAATAGTTTACACAGAGACTACAAGAAAATATCTTCTACTTCATAATAACCTTTAATATACCATATTCCATATATACCATTAATGTTTGAGAAGGGAGATCTAAGCCCTATTAACTAACATCTATGCTTATAAGATTAACACAAAATACCTGAGCATCACTAGCAATCTGTTTGTACACACTGTAACAGACAGAAGCCAATGCATTTTTCATTTTTGGGATGCTAGACAACTGCAGAATAAATATCAAAGAAGATTTATATTGCTATTGCACTGCAATATCTCAGGAACATAGGTCCATAAAATATTACGCCACTTTCATCAGTCTGCCATTTTTATCTGTTGTTTTCCTTGAGAACCGTTTCCATACAGCTGCAATCATTCTAGCTGTGCCTCCAGGACTCTATGAGTCACTATCTATATCTGTTAAATCTCTTTATATTTCCCCCCAAGTTTCAAATGAATAGCAAATATCAATCTGATTCTAAATGTAAAGGCACAGATATCTTCATTGTGTTTGTTGATCAGTTGTTTCTTTCTTCCACCACCACTGGGTTTTTTATGATCACAATCCCCCCAGTTAAAGTGTTTTTATGCTAACAGATAAAACCACTTTGGTTTCCAATTCTCTACATTTGTGGACATATCAGACCCAACTGCTGGTTCTGCTGGTGCTTTTTTAAATCTGTGGTTCATTTCTGCTGCTTAGCAAAACAAAATGGTTATGCTTTACAAAATTGCACTGCAGGAAAGTAAAAGAAAAACAACAGAAGTGAGGTAGAAAAACAGCTTAAAGTAGTTTAGCTGTAAAATCCTGTGGAGGACTAGCTCAAACCAAGGAAGACCACGCAACTTTATAATATTAGGTGATCCTACCTTTATTTTTAAAAATGCTGGTAGTGCTCACCCTCTGGAATTACTAAATGTCAGTGAAGTATACCCCTCCCTTTTCAATAGTCACTTCCTCACCTGTCAGTAGCAGCAGTCATGGACAGTTGATGAAACTGTTAAAGTTAAAAACTTAAATTAAAATAGAAGTCCTTTCTTCTAATTTACCAGAGTTACTAATTTTTGTCTCCAGATAATTAGCTTACAAAGTCCCCAAATGAATGCTAAGAGGCTTTATTCTAGTCTAGTTTGTTTCAAATTAATAAAGCAAGGTAAGCAAAACTGAGGTGTGGTTTTACATCTTACTCTGTACAGGTTAATCTCTGCTAAGATAGCTGCAGTGCAGCTGTGTCACACTATTGTGCCATTTCCATTACATATTTTCTGCTAGGTAAGTACTGCAATGGCAAGTAAGTTTTGTTTGGTACTGCCACCTACTAATAAGGAAAACTACTTCTGTATGGAGCAAGATGTGCTGAATACCAGTTCTGAGAATGGTGGTTTTGCTAATAATCACTAAGATAACTGATAGAAAAAAGAATTGTTTTTTTTTGTTTTATTCTTGCATACAGAATATCACAATGAGGTTAAAACCAACAGATCCTTTGAGGCTATGCTGTTTCACGCATTAAATACAAATTGGGAAATACCAGCCTCAGGTTTGCAATTGTATTGCTAATACATGGGCAGAGTGAACCAGGCAGTCAGTAACAGTTAGCTGAAGACTCTTAGAAGACAAAGTAAAAAAAAAGAAAAAAATGAGCTCCTCTCCTCTTTGAGATTTTTCACTTTTCCCAGGTCATCCACTATTCCACTGGGGATGGAAACTGCTCTTCCCCCTTTACAGAACCAGGGACAAATGAGGGGTGTCTGAACTTGGGCACTTTCACCCTCCCATCAGGTACATTTTTGGTGGGTTGCTGATTTTACTGGCCCTCCCAGAAGGGGAAAAAAAAAAAAAAAAAAGCTTAAATTTACCAGGCTATTTCTGGTATCATTACTTGCTTATATTTATATAGTCTCTGCCTTTTACTCCAACTCAAGTAGAGTTCAATCCAACTTTATACTAACGTAAGGCCTCTAACTGCCAAGCAAGAACACTCTTGCTGAGGTCTGGGCACAGCTGCTGATATACACAAAAGCACATTCAAAAGACAATTGTTTAATCAGCTAGAATTTTTACTCATTAATATCCAATCTCCTAGCACATTTAGTATGCATCCTGGCAAGTTTTATTAGGCTATTATTTCTTTTTCTAGTACAGTTATTTAAATACAAAATGCAGCATGGTCAATATAGTAGGAAAGATTACTTTCTATAATGGCTTAGAGGCTTTCTTTCACACCCTTTCATGCATTCCAGCAAATATATTGCCAAACTGCCTTAAATTTTATGAGGCATTTAACTAAATAAACGTCGGACAAAAACTTGATCACAGTTTTGTGGAGAAAAGTCCTGCCTTGCCCTCTCACTGTACAAATACTGAACTGACCTGGAACTGTGCAAAGTTTCAAATATTCTTTTCCATTTTTCTATATTCTTATTACTAATATAATTACAGTGCACATTTGAACATTATTAATTCACATAAATTGCAGTAACCCCAGCAGTTTTAGCAGCAGCATATCCACACTCATATAAATGCAGGCTTTTCTTCTGCTGCACTATACTGATCATTTTCATAAGTAATCATACAATTTAAAATAGCTTATTTCACTAGAAAAATCAGCTTGAGAAAAATAATTATATTTTTAATTGTGCATTAGTTCTATACATTCCCAGTGCGTCTTTGTATCAAAACCAATTACCAATTAATGAAATATACCTGAGAATAGGTAATATATTTTACCAAGAAAAAAAATCACACATATTAAGAAATTATGTTTGCAATGTATTTGCAGCTTGCATTTTATAATTAAATTCGTTTGTCACAAGAGTTGAATGGTATCTCACTGTAAGCTGACATGTACACATTCATAACCCTTCTCTATTTCCACCTCAGACACATCCTGCCTGTGTGGATCATCCTTGTGGTGCTAAGTTTCA
This sequence comes from Atrichornis clamosus, assembly GCA_013400975.1. Classification (NCBI taxonomy): domain Eukaryota; kingdom Metazoa; phylum Chordata; class Aves; order Passeriformes; family Menuridae; genus Atrichornis; species Atrichornis clamosus. The sequence continues at coordinate 130,363 of WBMZ01008343.1, forward strand.
TGCTGGGTAATAGAGGTGGAGAAGAAGGATGATTCCTAGTGGAGCTGTCTTGAAAGCAGGAATGGTATGTTGGACATGTAGTTCTTTAGAACAATTGAAGTTCCCAAACACTGCTTTTTGCTCAGAGGCTGTTCCAGTGCTCTCCTCATGAACTTGTCATTTAGAACCTCATGACTTCTCTGTTCAATTGCCTCAAAATTGAAGAGGGAACTAAGATATGTTTAGGATGTTAAATGAGACATGATAGAAAAGAGCAAAAAGTTATTTTGACTTAAAGTGTAAAAAGTGTGAGCAATCCAACTTGAGAGCATGTTTCCTTATTTCATTTTTCTGAATATCTCAAAGAAAATCTTCAAAGGGTCTGAATTCCTTGACAAAGAGACATCAATAACAGCTTTGCTATCATTTCAACTAAATTCACCTGCTGCAGTTAAAGATTGTGCCAACAATACATACCTTAACAAAAAACATGCTTATATGGTTGTGTGAATTAGGTTTTGATTATTAATGAAAGCTTGATGCCTAATTCATTTAAGTACTATGAATTTTTAATCTAATTTATATCTCCAGATGTGAACAAACCTGAAATAAGAGATAACCATAATAATATCTAAATTAATACCTTCCAACATGGTATTAATGATTTAAATGACAATGCAGAAATGCATCAGCTGTCTCTTGAATGTTTTTTTGGCTGCTACTGTAAATTACTTATTAATATTCTAATAAAAAATATAAACTGTATTATTATTCACCAACTACAAAATTTATGAGTCCTATTTCCTAATGAAACTCTGAAGTTTTGCTGTGTCCACTATGGTATGCATCTTAAATTCAGATTCTTATGTGAGATAAGAATAGTTTCCTCCTAATGTATTGCATAATTTATATACTTTTTAAAACCAGTTATAAATAGAAATTATCTGACTGACCAGAGAACATCTATTACAGATGTGGTGGTATCTCAGTATCAAGAAATACAAAATTTACAAAACACAGACAGAATTGGTAGAGAGGACTGTCAGCTTTGTAAAGACATGGAAACTATCTTTTCACCACAGGAACATGAGAAAAACATGTACACATATCTCTATTCTGGGTTATGATTTTCTTTAGTAATCAATTCAATTACAATGTTTTCTGATGGTACATCTTTGGTTAATATTACACAGGAGTTACAGTGTCATTTGAAACAGTAATTCTCATACAAATAAAAAGATGAACTTTTCAAAGAAAACATTTCTGAAATGCTGTCCAGATTTTCTTGCAATCCAGTAGCATTCTCTCAATGTTGTCTGAGAGGAGATGCATTCAATTTCATGCCAGTATTTTGCTGATGGATGGTTGAAGAGAAAACTTGCTGTTGGAAAGGGAAGCCACAGCTTGTGAACAGTGATTTGTTGCACTGGTTGGTGTAGTGGGAACCATCCATAAGTTCCACTGAGGAAAAAGGAGTATCCAAAAAGATTATGTGGTTTACTAGAGCTTTAGTAAGGAAGAGAAAAAAACTAAAATGTTGTGATTAGTGATCCTGAAAGTTGCAGTTAAATCTGAATGTATTAATACTTTTGAATTTTATTACCTATATAAACTAACTTGACTCAAAGAAAGAGCATAGCATATCAGCCTGAAACAAGAATAGAAATTATTTTAAGAAATTACAAATGGTGTGCTAGTTGTTATCACAAGTGACTTGATACTGTGAGAAAGAAAGGAGACAGCTTTAGTGATCGCAATATGGTCTTAAAACGGATGGGAAGGAAACATCTAACATGTGGCATGACAAGGTGTTAATAAAGACAACAATTTCTCTTGATCTTTATGACTTACCAGGAGACTCACAAATCCACGTCAAAACCCTAGACTCAACCTCAATGACAAGCCAGGTACTAGAGTAAATAAACTTCGTAACTCGCCTTCTAATACTTACTGTGATTAAAAAAAAACACAACATAGTCAGGATCCAACTAACTCTAATATATTAGCAAAATAATGATAAAGAGCAAATTTTGAGATCTTTCTGGCAGGAAGAAGCCATGCATTGTATAGCCAGAGCTATTCAGACACAAGCAAAAGTTAAAGGATATCTTCCATGACTTCAAATGTGGGCAGCTGCTTTGAGCCACTAATCCAAGGTACCTTTGTCTTCATAGAGGATGATTGTTGATAAGTATACTGTTGTAAAACTTCAGGCAAAGAAGCAATGCTTGGCTATAACAAATTCACTTTTCTTTTCAATAATCATTTCAGGGAAACATGGAAATTAAAAAATCACTGAAGTATATCCAGTGATATGGAAGGCTGATTTCAAGAACATATTAGCGATGTGAACCTAATCAAACTTTGTGTTAACATTACAGATTCCAAAACATCACACAGAATTGATAATTTTCTTGCAGTTTTTGCCTTATAAAAAATACATAGAATAGATTAGATTAGAATAGATTAGATNTGGAATAGAATAGAATAGAATAGAATAGAATAGAATAGAATAGAATAGAATAGAATAGAATAGAACAGAACAGAGCAGAACATTTCCATTGGAATGGACATATAATGATCATCTAGCCCAACTGCCTGATCAGTTCAGGGCTGAACAAGTTAAAGCATGTTGTCAAGGGCATTATCCAAATGCCTTTTAAATACTGACAGGCTGGGGCACTGACAACCTCTCCGAGAAGCCTCTCCCAGACCACTCTCACAGTAGAGAAATTTCCTAAAGTCCAGTCTGAACGTCCCTGGTGCAGCTTTACACTACTCCTGCATGTCCTATGTCTGGATACCAGGGAGAAGAGATCAGCAGTCTCTCTCACCTCTCTCTCCACTTCTCAAGGAGAAGTACAAAGAACAATGATGTCTTAGAATTACAGAATGTTTTGTCTTGGAAGTGACCTTAAAGACCATCTAGTTTCAACTCCCTACCACGAGCAGGGAAACCTCCCACCACACCAAGTGGCATAATGTGTGTTATTATCCATTAGCATTGCTTTTCTTATGTTAACCTAACATTGCCTCCTTTTCTGCATACTAGACATGCCCAAGGTCCTCAGCTGCAAGTCCTAGGACATGCCTTCCAGCCCCTTACACCAGCTTTGTTGCCCTTCTCAGGACACATGTCAGTACCTGAGCATCCTCCTTAAATTGTGGGGCCCAGAACTGCACACAGCACTCCAGGTGAGGCCACACCAGCACTGAAACCAGCAGGATAATCACCTCTTTTAACTGGCTGTTTGTGCCATGTTTGAGGCACCCCAGGATGGGTTTTCCCTCTGGGCTGCCAGGACACACTGCTGGCTCACACTGAGCTGCTGCTGGCCTGCACTCCCAGACCCCTTTCTTCAGGGCTGCTCTCCAGCCACTCCTCTCCCCATTTATACTTGTGCCCAGCGTTATTCCAGCCCAGCTGCAGAAACTGGCACTTGGACTTGTTAAGTTTCATGCCACTGATGATTGCCCAATGTTGTCATCTATGTACATTCCTCCCCAGGGCCTCTCATCCCTCCAGGGAGCCAATGGCACCTCCCAGTTTGGTATCAGCAAGCTTGATAATGGCGCATTCAACTCTGATCACTGATAAATGTATAGAACAGGACTGGCCCGGGGATCGAGCTCCGAGTCACACTGCTGGGGTCCAATCACCAGGAAGGCATAACCCCATTCACTACAATTCACTACTTAATTTTTAAGCATTAAAAAATGCATGCCCTTAGGAATGAAGAATAATGAATAAAAGGCAGGCTTTGGTCACTTAATGAGAGGAATACTTACACTGTGCTCAAAGACCTGGGCTCTTTCCCAATTTGTGCTCCAGGATTCCTGGCTATCTCAGAGTGAGGTATTTAACTTTTGGCCTTAGTTTGCTCATCTGTTCATTGAAGCTATGCTGCTTTATAGAAAAAGGCAACTTTCTGAGATCTAGTTTGACTACAATATGAGAAAATTTTGAATTATTGTGTTTATTCTCTTTTTTTTCACAAATCTAACTTATGATCTCAGAGAAGTCACCTTATCGTCTTTGGTCTTAAACATTTATCATTGTAGGGCCTCAGGAACATAGAGTAAAAAAAAAAATCAGTTCTCAGAAGTACTTTTAGAAATGTTTACACAGCCCACTACAATACATCTTTCTTATTACTACCCTTGTGTGTTAATAGGAAAAAGAAAACCAAGTAAATATCAGTATTTTAACTTCTTAATTAATGCTGGGGTGTCAGAAAAAAAAGAGTACACCTTGCTTTTCCACACTCAAATGTACACATCAAACACATTACAGTGAAATTAGCAGAACTGTTGGCAAATATGTAGTAATTATATCCTTAGAACTAAATATCTAGTTACGGTAAATTACTGCAGGTTTTTCGTGACAAGCTTGTATATAAGTTTTTTCAAACACTATAGTTTATAGTTGCAACAGCCATGAGTAAAAATCATATTGGAAACCTAAAGTATGAGCTGTTTCATGCAGTTTTTTTAATGAATCTATTGAACAGTAAAGATACAGAGGTCATAGCAATACAGATTCTGCAGATAGAGATCTTTAGAAAAAGTAAATCAATAAAACTTCCTTTTACTGGGTATCACAGTAGTCAGTCTAGCTGAAAATCCTGATAATACACTGTGTACATTGCTTTTATTTCTACATTGTTTTTCTTTCACCATGATATAGAGGGGAAATCTTGCTGAAAAGCCAAGCCAAACTATCTAATGATCAAAATGTAAAATTCATTTAGTGAAAGTACATTATATTCCTCTGTGTTCAATACTTATTCATAAGTAAAAGGGTTGTAGTTGGAGTTACTTTAATGCAATGCATCATGACTTAACTTTTTTCAAGTCAAGGGCTGTGTTTGCTACATACCTAGCCATTGAACCCTTCTGCTGGATTATGAACTAAAACAAGTTTTCAAACCTGCAGTCTGTGCTTTGACCTTATAAAGTTCCCACTGTTAACCCGTTTTCCTTGCTGAAACTTATCAGGTCCCTTCAAAGGAGCCACAGAGAGATGGGGAGCATCACCACCTGAGGCCACTGCTGTCAGCCACCAAAGCCTTTTGCGCAGCTGTGGGTGTGAAACCAGCATCCTGCAGAGCTTTGCCACATATGCTACAGCACACCTAAGGATTCACAGCTTTACCAAATTAAATAGTCCAAGGACATGAACTAATTAGGGTGATTAGCTAACAGCACATAGGTCCCAAGTGCACTTTTAAGGCTTTGATGGCCTTAAACAGCCTCACCTGGGATCTCCTACCCAATTCCATGGGTCCAGGAGGTCCAGTTCAGCTCAGGCTTGGGCATCTTGCCTGAACTGCTTCACAGTTGTACCCTAACCTGTGTTAGGAACCATGTTTCCCTCTCTCCTCTGTTCCTGACTGGACTTTCTGGATTGACCTCCTAAACCTTACTCATTACATCATCTTCTTTGGTGACATCTGGATGGTTGACAGCAACTCTTTCCATAAGAACGTCTGCCCTGCTCAGCTCCTGCTGGACCATGACCCACTCCATGAGGGGAGTACTGGGAGTACTGGCCCCATGAGGGCCTGTACTGGGAACAGCATCAGCTCCTGATTTACCTCCTTTATGAAAGAGGCTCCTCCTTTTTGATCCCTGATGCTTGCTTGAACTTCCTTTTCCTCTTCATACTGTCACAACTGCTTCCTCCTACCCTGCTTTTTTTTTAGGGGGAAAAAAAAAAGAAACAAAAAAGCCAGTGCTTTCTGGCAAGTCCATCAGCTCATGTCTGCAAAACCAGAGAATGATGAAGAATGAAAACCATAAGAAAAGTCCATTAATGGAAAGTAGTACAGAGGCAACACTTCCTACAGTTAGTTAAGAGAACTTTATTTTTCTGTAAGAAATATGAGATATAGGGTTACATGCCCTGAAAAAGGGAGGCTTAAAAGCACACACAGTTTCTTGCTGTTACAATACCAAGGTGAGATATTGGAGCATTAATCCTACATCAAATCTCTTTATACTGGTATTTTAGACCATAAAAAATTTACACTTGCAAAGTCATTAACATCCTCAGGAGATGTTAACACACTTTGAGCAAAACAAATTTGCCAAGAAAAACCCAAACTACTCCATGTCAAATCCACCTCATTATGAATAGATGTCTGTCAGGTAACACCATTCTCTCCTCTCTGCAGTTCATTGGTATTCTGTACCACCCACAGACTGCTCTTTCTGCTCTCCTGATCAAGCAAAGCTGCTTTTGCCCATTCCTGCTGTCAAACACAGCTCTTCAACTCACACTCAGTCAAACTGAAGCACATTAAGAGTGGCATACACTCAGCTTGCCGGAATGCATGCCGACATTCTTCAAAAAATGTCCTACATTGCCCAAGAGAAGGGTATTGAATACAGCTTCTGCACAGTCTCTGTCCACACCAGCCTTTAGGCTATGAAAGATTTCCCAAAGCCACGGGTGGTATGAGACAGTGGGGCTGTTATGAACAGCTCAGATTTAGCTGAAGAAACAGCAGCAGAGACAGCATAGGTGCTGGTAATAGTTGGAGTTGGAGGCCAGCTTCTGCTATAGAATTAAGAGCAGCATCCTGTGCTGTTGATCTCAAAAAGTGCTGGTTGCTAAATTAACTGCCAAACTGGTGCAAGCAACAGATGACAACTTGACAAGAGCAAATATGTTTTGCTATTTTCCTACAGCCACATGTAAAATCCTCTTCGAAACTAATACAAGAGAATTAATTAACGATGGAATTCATTTTACCCAGTGGAAAGCAGAATCCTCTCTCACATTTACAGCATAAACATAATTAAGTTTAAACAGAACATTCAAAATTAATTCTTATGAAACAAGGCACTAGGAATGATGTTGGCTGTTGTGAAGAAAGGCGATATGTTTCTTCTTTGCACTAGGAAAATGAGTCTAGATTCTATCAGAAGTTTGCATGTCAAGTTATGAATATATTAAGAACCAAATACTCCAGCTACCCACCAGCTTAAGGGTCTCCACTAAGCTCACGTGTTTATCAGTACCTTGTACTACAGGGCCCAAAACTAGATGTAGCACTCTAGATACAGTATAATAGTATAATGAGGGTAATAGTCACATTCCTCAACCTATTGGCTGTAACCCTTCCTGTTAATGCTTCCAGCCTAGACTTACTCAAGACAGCAATTTGCCAGGCAGCACACTCAGCTTGCTGCGTTCCAGGACTCCCAGATGCTCTCTAGCACTGCTGCTCCCCAGTATGTATTCCTTTTTAAGTGCAGGATTCGGCATTTGTCTTTAATGCATTTCATGAAATTCCTGCTGGCCCATTCCTCCCATCTGTCTAGGACTCTCTGGAGAGTAGCTTACTCAATTTTGGCATCACCTGCAATCCTGTGGACAGCGTTTCTTTGCAGATCATTGACAGAGCTGTGAAACAGGACAGGTTTTAGGAGAGATTCTTGACTCCTCTTGTCATCAGCCTCCAGGTAGAACACGACCCCCTATCCACTAAGCCTAGTGAGCCACACAGGCTTTTTTTAAAAATCCAACTCATTGTCCACCAATCCAAACTGTGATTTCCTTGATATAATATTTCAAGTGTAAGCATACTTTCAGATACAGTTATCTGTAGACAGAAAAGAGCAGAACTACAGAGCTGCTGGTGAATTCTATGCCTGGCTGCATTGATCGATCTTCAGGTGCAGCTTGGAGAGTGTGACAGAGATGTACTGCTGCCTGAAGAGCTGCAGGACCAAAGGTTTATCTGAAAAATTTGACAAAATACTCCAGTACGAAGTGTGCCCTAAATTTTCCAAGACCCATTCCTAATCTGTGTTTTTGCAGTCTACATAATAGCATAGGTGTCATGGTTTGACCCTGGCCG
>WBMZ01008345.1:0-15370 GCA_013400975.1 Atrichornis clamosus
CCCCCCTCCGCTCGGCCCCCGCGTACCGGCAGCTGGGGGGGCCGCGGGGGTCCCCGTTCCTGCACGACCCGGAGGGGAGGGCGGGATCCGGCCCCCGCGGCCGGCGGCGCGGGGGCTGCACGGAGACGGGCAGGACCGGCTGGGCTCGGGGCGGGGGGCGCGGTGCCGCTGCCGTCTCCCCCGTCCCCGTGCGGTGACACCGCGCTCCGGCGTGGAGCGGCTCCGGGGTGGGCAGGGGTCGGGGGCTTCCCGGGGCCGGGCCCCGCAGGGCTGCGAGGTGGGCTCAGAACGGGGCGGTGCTGGGGTCACTGCGGCCCGCGATCCCGCGTGGGCGCCGGAGGGAGCTGGTGCATGTCACTGTCTCGTGCCCGTGGGGTGCTGCTCGGACCCCCGTGGGTTCCATTGCTGATCCCCATGGGGTCCGTGTTGCCCTGACCCCTGCAGGACCCGTTCCCTCCCCCGGTTTAGTCCATCCGATGGCAAAGTCTCTTCTTGGCTAAGCGTTTGTCATGGCCAGTGCCTCCGGGAGGTGGGCACGGGCGCCAGGGTGTGGCCACCTCCAGCTGGCACATCTGGGGTGCCAGCCACACCCCGGTGTCACCTGCCGGGAGAGTCCTCCGCAGCTTCAGCCCCAAACGTTTTCAATGCCTAAGGAGAGGAAAAAACCAGCTTACACAGGGACCGAGCTGTATTTTTTGCCAGAAAGGTCACAACAGCCTTGGGCACGAGATGGCCTGTCACCCCTTTGCGGTTGTGGGGGCTTGGGAAGTGGTTCAGGGCAGGGGCCCGCGGGCAGGAGGGTGCTGAGCTTGTGGGGCATGAGGTTTGGGAATTGTAGAGAGCACTGTGAGGGGTGGCAGGGTGAAACATGGGGCTGCCAGAACCGTGGGAAGGCAGAGAGCCAGAGCTATGCTGAGGAAGGCCATGAGGGAGGAAGCTCTTCCTGCAGAGGGGAATTACTCTACTTCTTCACGTTATATTGAACCTTTTCCCGCTGTTGTCTTGAGCTAGACTGTGGGTAGAGGTGTTGCTCCAAGAGGCGTTTCAGGCTGGGTGATGGTCAAAAAGTCAGTCTGGCACAGCCTGAGACACACACATGACCACAGGTTCATAAGGACCTGCCTTATTTGCATCCTGGTGCAATTAAAAACAGTTTAACAGCCTCATCCTGCAGCTGCCTCACCCCATCCCTGAAGGAATCGCACTGAGGGTTGCATGGTGCCGACTGGGAGAGCTCTGCGTCCCACCATCACATCCTCCAACGTACTACTGCTCCTGCCCCATTTAATGACAACCTTTAAAATCTTCAGGATGGGCTAATTTGCACCAAAGGACTTTAAAAGGTAGTGCTGAAAAATTCCATGACTCTCATGTTCCAGAGAAATCGGAAAGTCTGGGAGATAAGGGGTATTCTCCATAAGTGAGTGGAGCTTATCAGGTACCAGTCATGGACTAATTTGAAGAAATGCCAATGGGAATGGTCTGTCACAGCAAAAATACAATGAGGAACCCACATCAGTAATTCCTCAAGGGAATCAAGCTGGGTTGCATGTTGCAGAGGGAGCTGGGGGCTCCTTTACCTCCCCTCTGTTCTGGGCACACATCACCTGGGATCCCCTAGCCATGGGCAGCTCCAGCTGCTGCCTCACCTCGGCATTTCCTCCACGCCACCCTCCTGGGCATCAGGACTCCTGCCAAACTCTGCAGAGCCAAGGGCACCCACGTGCCCTCCGAGTGCTCAGGGCAGCCCCTGACCTGTGTGTCCTCTGCCTGCTCCGGTCCCCTGGGCCACCAGGGCCTGAGCACTTGACTCTGACTGGACCTGCAGTGCTGTTGCTGCTGCTTTTGTCATTACTGCTGCATTTTGTCACTTTTTTATTTATTTCACCCCTTTCCCCTGTATTTTGGGCAGGAACCGCATCACTCCCTACTTGTTGAGCCAGAAACCAGAACATGTTGGCTAACGCACCCAGCTGGGCACGGCACACTCCCCTCCTGCTCGGCAGCTGTGGGGAGACTCTGGCCCTTCTGGCAACCATGTTGGTCCCTTCCATCCCCAAGCAGCCAGGCTGGCAGGCCAGGGGATGCAAACAGGCATCTCTGGATGAGATGGGATCATTTAGCCTTCTCCTCTGACAAGGTGGTGGCAGCTGGTGGCAGCAAGGCTGGCACCAGGAGGGGATGAGGTGATGTCTCAGGTGCTCCATGTCACCTCAATGTCCAGGGCTGGTTCTGCCCTGGACACTTCATTTTCCACTGAGAAGGTCAGGTTGTGGCTGAGGAGCCAGGGGAAGGATGTCCCATTGGGATGAACAGGGTGTCCATTGCTGCAGGGTCTGGGGGGTCTCTCACTGCATTTCTTGCAACTTTTCTGAGGAAGGATCCTCGGCGCTGCTCCTTCCGAGGTGGGCAGAGCTCACCTGGGTTTGGCTGGCGCAGTGACACCGGTCAGAGGTGTCACCTCTAACTACAGCCCTTGTCCTCCCACATTCCATGGGCCATCCCCACTCCGACAACAAATGCTGGCAGCAGGGGTGACAGTGGAGCTAGAAGGTGACACTGTCAGAGCAGCTGCCTTCTCCTCCCTGGTGGTACTCGGGGGCAGGGAATGGTGGGCAGGGAGGCCAGGACTCCTGCTGGGTATACGACAGGTCAGGCTGCTGCCCGCTGTCCTGCAGTGCAGCCCCTCTTCCCCCTGCTCCCCAGGGGATCCGGCACTCAGGAGGGACATGGGACAGAGTCCCACCTCCTGCGTGAGAAACTGGATCTGTTACGAGCTCAGAGGCTGACATTTTGAACCCTGCCGCTGGGGCCAAAACAAGGCTGCTCCTGCCTCAGTAAGGGAATTTAGTGAATTGAGGTTTGGGGTGGCTTCCTCTTGGACCATCCATGGGTGCCCCAGGGACATTTGGGTTGGCCTCTTCCTCCTTGTCCACTCCAGGCCTCCGTGCTGGCCGGAGAAATGTGGATTGCCCCTGGTGAGCAGCACAGACAGGAGTCAGCAGGCACATGCTGCCTCTGCTGCCCTCCTCCTCCTCCTCTACATCCCAGGAGAAGCCCTGGGCAGGAAGGGGACTGCTGACGGGTTGGATCACAGGGATAAGGCGGGGAGGAACTGTGTTGTGCCTGGGAACCAAGGGAAGAACTGGCAGCCAGGGCAAGGGCAAAATGATGGAGGGGAGAAGGATGCAGTGGGTGAGCAGAGCTTGGAGTGCCAGGAGAGCCTCAGAAAGCAGGCGAGGAGCCCTGCAGGGCTGGCAGGGGTCTGAGGGGTGCTCTCAGGGAGCCACGGCTCCACTCCAGCCCTTTTCCGCGCAGCAGGAGGCTCCGGAGAGCGACTGGCCACGGGCAGAACTGGGCCTGCTTCTGCTTCCAGGCTGCCACACCAGATTCAAGCTCCTTTAGTGTCTGTCCCCCAGCCCCAAGCCACCCGGGTCTAACTTCGGTAGCTGCCAGGAGCACCTAATTGCAATGGCAGACAAAGAGCTGGGCTATGACCGCAGTGCTGCATCTGGCAGCCTGTGCCTGGGGACGCTGGAAGTGCTGCTGGCAGCCCCAGCAGTGGCCGGGCTGTGCAGGGGCTTGAGGCCTCTCAGGAGCTGGAGGCTGGAATGGCCAGGAATGCCCAGCCACAGGCATCACTCCCAGGCTCCCGGCTGCTGTCGCCCTGCCGGTGGAGAAGCCCCTGTGGAGGCTCCGGATGGCCTTGACTTGGGCAGGACATGTGTGGCCGAGGAAGATCCAGTCAGGAGCAGAGGTGGTGGAGTGGAAGCACAGATGGGGCTGAGGCAAGGATGGACATGGTGTTTGGACCGGTCCCGCATATCCCACAGGCACTGAATGCGCAGGAGTGTGACCCAGCGTGTGTCCTATGGTGCTCCCGTGCTTCTCCCCACCTGTCTCTGCGGCAGGATCTTGGGGTTTGCCAGAGAGCCACCATGTGCAGAAGGGAAGGTGCCACCTCTGTGGTAGCTGTGCTCAAAGCTGCTTTTGTAACACTGGCCAGGGCACACGTACACATAGCTGCCTGCCAGAAGGACATCTGCCTCTGCTCGCCCTCCAGTTTGGCCTCAGTCCTGCCCTTTGGGGACCCCCAGTTCCCCCCTGGGAGGTTTTTGGTGCACTGGCTCTGGTGGAGCTCAGCCAGGTGTCCCCCAGCTCTGGGATGCCGTTGGTTCGGGGCTGGGGTACCTGATCCCCAGTTGCAGGAGTCCAGCGCAGTGTCTGCTCCCCATCTGGTGTCACTGACATCCCGCCCTGACGTGTCACTGTGGGAGCTGCAGGGTGGCAACTGGGACAAAGTCATCTGGGCACACGGGGATTTCCCCCTCTCCTCTCCAGGCAGCTGGGGACAGGCAGGGACCCACCATTCTCGGGAGACCCTGAATGTGACAGCACAGCCCAAGTGAGTGGGTCCCCACTCTGGAGGGTGACAAGACTCTCGACAGCTCCCCCAGGATGTTCAGAGCTGCAGCTGTCGGTGTCCCAGCGCTGCCACCAAACTGGTGTGAGGAGCGGTGGGTGACACTGCAGGCACCCCGGAGCTACGGCCGGCCCCGGCCACCCACGTCCCCGGGAATGGCCCCGCTGCGGGGCGAGGGTCCCGGCTACAGCATCTCGGCAGAATCTCCTGCTCAGGTTGTGCCGTGCTGGATACGGCATCTCCATGGAAACCCCCGGCTCGGGCGGTGCGGGCTTGGGAGATGCCATCTCCACGGAAACCGCTGCGGCGCCCGGATGCGGCCGGGATGAGCCGGGCACCGGGTACCGCGGTGAGAGGGACGGGGTGTCAGGGCACCCCCGGTGCGGGGCTGTGGAGGCTGAGAGACCCGAGGAGCAGGGACAACCCTTTATCCCGGCACGGGGCAGGATGGGAGGAGCACTCCTGTGCCTGAAATTCCAACCCCAAACCTGCCTAGCCTGCCCTGTTCATCCTGCAATGTGCCAGGCTGTGCCTCCCACCTCCGTCTGGTCGGGGGGAGCTCAAGCCCCTCTCCCACCCCAGGGAGTGGAGCTCAGGCGCATTCTGGGGAGGTCGTTTCCAGCCCATTGGGGCTGGAGTTCTTCAGGGCCATGGAAATTCCGTGATCCCAGTGAGGAAAGGTACAGGACCCCCGGGATCCAGGGGTGGTCCATGACGGTCCCAGTGCTCGCACTCACATCCTGAGCTTGGGAAGCCAGAGGGACAAGATTTCAGCTGAAGAAACAGTCCAGACGAAATATTTTACAGGTTATTTATAGCCTGCATTAAAAAAAAAAAAAAACAAGAAACAAAAAAAACCCAAAACCCCGGGAGCCAAAGAAACACCGACCAAAAGCCTTTTGTTTGTTGATTTTAAATCTGCCTTTCACTCCACCCCGCTCCCACTGGCCTCCCAGGACGGCGGGTGCAGGATCTCGGCTGCACCGGCAGCTCCCCGGCGCTGGAGTGGCCCTTGGTCTCGGGTGGTTCCCTTCCCCGGGGGACCCCACGGTGGCTGTGCCCGTCCCCAGCCCCACGGCAGCGTCGCCGGCCCTGCCCCACTGCCCACCGCTCGTGTGCCAGCCCGGCTGGGAGGCCCCGGACCGGGATTAGCCCCCGCTCCCCGCTGGCACCGGGAGCCGCTCGGCCGCCCTCGCCGCGGCTCCCGGCTCCGTAAGCCCGGCTTTGACGTAGCCCGGAAAGTAGGCCAGTAAGAGCAACCGCAGCCGCTCGCGGCTCTCGGGGGACGCGGCGCTGGGGCGGCCGAGGGAGGGCTGCGTGTTCGCACCGCGGCCCCGGGGCTCCCGTGGCCGACGTGGTGGCCGGCGACAACAGGGCTTTGTCCGCATTCTCCCCGACTCGCAGCCCGTCCAGCAGCCAGAGGCCGGCCCTGTTGTCACGGGGGGGAGCGAGGATCGGGCCGGGGAAGTCGCCGCAGGGAGCCACCCCAGGCCGCAGCCGTGCCAGGGCCCTGGGTGCTTCCCTGCCTGTTTTTGTACCCCTGCAAAGGATTCTCCTCCTCTTCCCCATCTCCCTCGGAGCTGCCAGTGGGCACCCCTGGCATCCCCCTTTCCTGCAGCAGACGTGAAATTGGTTTTTAATTGAAAAACCCCAAGCTCCTGTGCCAAGTAAATCCATTTCTGCAGGGAAGCCAGGGGTACAAGTGTCAGGGTTGTAGGTGGAGCCAGCCCAGGAACCTGGAGGGGTCGGAATGTCAGCACCAGTGGTCCCCCCACACCAGGGTCCCTCCTACTCATCCCAGCAGCTCATGCTGATGCTTTCCTCGTTTATTTTTGAAGCATCTCTGGATACTGGAAGCCCCAGTTCAAGCCATTTGAGTCCAGTGATGCTGTTCCTCACAGGATGAGGCAGATCCAGCTGTGTGGCTACAGCTCTTCCCTCCCATACTGAGCATCACTCACACTCAAGCTGCCTGACCCACCAGCTCTGTGTGAGGCAGGATCCATACAGGGATCTGACCTCAGCAGGTCCTGTTGCTGCTCCAGGTGATGCAGCTTGTGACAGCTGCAAACCCGCCTGCTCCACCGAGGCCTGAGCTGGTGTTACACCTGGTGGCCTTGGCCCTCTTCAGGATCCACACCTGAGGACTGCCCTGGTGCCACCATCCTCCCAGCCCTGCGAGGAGCATCACATCAGAACTGTGGAAGTCCCAGTTCAGGCTGGGGCAGGGCCAGACCCCGCGGGACTGTGCCCCCCTCCTCGGGGGCACAGGTGACACCACACATGGCAGCAGCAGATCATCCTATGCCATGGGGTAGGCCAAATTCAGGGACTGGAGAGGGGTGGGGGGCAGATTCCCCTTCCCTGCAGAGAAGCAAACAGCCGGACAGCACTGCAGCTCCTGCTGAGCCTGAAGCAGCTCTGCTCTGACAGGCCCCCCAGGACCCTTCTCAGCCCAGGTACTCTGAGCATCCCAGGGCTGGAGCTGCAGTGGTTGGGTACTGGGGCAGCCCATGGTGCCCAGTCAAGCAGTGTGCTGGGGCTGGGGAGCAGGTAGGCAGAACCCTGGGCCAGGGCAGGCGAGGGAGGGCCCCTGCAAGAGGGACTGGGACAGCAGTGCCGCAGGGATCTCCTGGCCCCAGTCCCCGGGGGCTGCAGGCAGGTGGAGGGGCTGGCAGGGGGCTCTGTCTCCCCCTACACAGGCTGCTTCACCTTTTACTAAAACAAACACGACCCCCCTGCCCCTCACGACCTCCCCGGGGGCGAAGGTTTCCCATAGCAGAGGGAAACACGCTCTGCTGGGGCCACCAGCCCTGGAGGAGCTCCCGGCGTCATGGCACGGAAATGCTCTTCGCTTCCTCTCCTTTTTTTTCTCCAAGCAACACAACCGTGGCCCCATCACAGGCCAGCGCTCTCTGACCTCCCCGGGTGCTGCAGGGGCTGGAGAAACCCGGGCCGGGTTCCTGGCAAGGCCATGGCACAGACAGCCCCCAGCCCTATGCCAGCCCCCAGCCCTGTGCCAGCCCCCACTGCCCTCCCAGCCCAGGAAGAGCCGGTACCGAGAGCTTGGCGGGAGCCACGGGGTACCCGTTGTCAGCTTGGGGGATGCCTGCACTCTGGCCCCACAGGCCAACCCCCCTTTCCCAGTCTGACCCGACTGCAGGGGAGAAGGGTGTCCCTGGGGACAGGCCGTGCCCAGGGCTGCAGTGCCGAGGTGGGAGGAGGTGTCCTTGACACGAGGGCCATGTTTCCTGGGATCAGCAGCAGCTCCAGCTCCTGCACCGGGGCCGGGGAGCGTTTCTCCAACTGGCGCTGAGCACAGCCCACGTGGGAAGTGGGGGGAGAGGCCTGAAGGGATCCCTGCCCAGTCCCTAAGGCTCTGGCACCTCCCTCTGCTCGTGCTGGATGCACCAACCATTGAGCAGCACCTCACTGTCACACTCCGAGGGGTGGCTGAACATGGAGCGGGGGCTCAGACGTGAGCAGCAGGAGGGCTGGGGGCTGCCCGGGGACAGAGCCATCTCCCAGAATGTGCAGAGCAGCAGCACCACCTGACAGAGCCTTTCCAGATGATCAGGTTTATTAGGGCTGGGCAGGTACCTTGGGAGTGCAGGTGGGAGTGAGGAACTGCCCCCCAGAGCCAGGCTCGGCATGGCAGAGCAGGAAGAAAGTCCCTCTTGTCAAGATTTAAAAATATATTAGGTGAAAAAATGGGATGAAAGACAAAAGCACAGGGCAGGGTGTTGGCAGCTACTCCCGCCCCTCACCCCACACCCAGAGCAGCCCCACCATGAGCAGTCTCTCACCTCCCACTCAGCCAGCCCCCAGCCCCATGTGGGCCCCAAGGACAGAATGGAGGGCACTAGCCTACCCAGCCCCAGACACTGTCAGGGTGGCCACGCAGTGGGCACAGAAAGGGCAGCCCTGGGTTTTATTGCAGGGAAAGAGGTAGAAGGAACTGCACAGAACCAAGAGCATCTCCTGGTTCCTCTGCTCGCTCCAGTCCAAGCCCTGGGGCTGCAGGCACAGGGCTACTGCGCTCTGCGCCGGGGCTGAGTCTTCCCCCGGGGCACAGCGTCACCCCCGGGCCTGGCCCTGCTGCCGGGGGCCGCGTCGGGGACATCCTCGGCCGAGATGGGCTGGATGATGTGGCCGGCGCGGGTGATGATGCGAGGGGCTGTCAGCTTCTGGAAGGCGCGCTGTGTGTTCCACGTGGGACCCACGGGTGTCCGCATGCTCTGCTCGAACTGCTGGTGCCGCTCGAAGGGAAAGGGCAGCTCGCTGACCTGCGGGGACAACACAGGGGTAACGGCCCTGAGCCACTCAGCCCGGCTCTTCCAGCCCACGCTGCCCCAGTTCCCACTGCTTCCCACTTGTCCAGGACCCCTCACACTCTGCTTCTGTCTCTGCTGCCAGCAGAGCCCAGGAGGGCTGAAATCACCAAGGGAGCAGCCCTGTACATCCCTCCCTCTTCATAACTGAGTTGTTTAAACTGAAAGCTAAGTACTGGGGAGGGATTACAGGCAGGGATTTAAGGATGTTTTGGGAAGGGGTCACAGGAATGCCCTGGGCCCACCCAGGTGCTGGAGCTCTCATGGAGACCAGGTGTGCCCCACCTGATGCGCTGCCGCGTGGATGTTGCGCTTCTCGCTCATGATGACGTGGGGCAGGTGCTGGTCCTTCCGCGGAGGCGCTGGTGGCGGCTTGATCAGGAACCTGTGGGCAAGTGAGGAGTCAGGGCCGACGCGGGGCTGGGCACGTCCCCGAGTGCTCCCCCACTCACCTCTTGACCTTCCTGGCGCTGGGTTTCAGGCCTGTGCCGCCCCACTCGCCCCAGCCAGGCAGCACCAGGTTCACTGGCTGCGGCTTCTCCGCCTCCTCGGCCTTGCGCTTCTCCCGGCGGAAGTCGGCAACCACATCATCCCCAGCAAAGGCCTCCATGATCATCCCGCGCTGCTCGATGCCACCCTCCTGCAGAAGGATGAGGCAGCATGGGTGTGGGGGTTACTGGGGGAATTGGGAGGGACTGGGACAAACTGGGAGGAACTGGGAGAAGGATTGGGGTGTACTGGGGACAACAGGAAGAGGATAGAAGTTACTGTACATTACTGGCGAGGGTTTGGGGTTACAGTAAGGGAGTCTAGGAGTACTAGGAGTTACTAGTTTGGGGCTTATAGTTGCTGGGAGGGGATTTAGGGTTACTAGTTTGGGGTTACTGGAAGGGAGTTTCAGATTACCAAAAGTTACTTAGTGGTTTGGGGTTTGGCATTACTAGTAGGGTGTTCCGGATACTTGGGAGCACACTGGAGGCCTGTCCTGCTCACCTCCTCCTCCAGGACCAGAGGCAGGCTGGGACAGTCCATCTCCTGGGACTTCCCGTCCAGCACATCCTCCAGGCTGATCATCTTCCTCTTGGCTTGTGTTTTCTTGGCATGTCTGTCGCCAGCCCTGCCTTCCTCCTGTCGCTGTGCTCGCTTCCCTGCTCTCGGGGCTGCCGGCTTCTCCTGCTTTTCCACAGGCTCCTCCTTGGCCAGACTCTCCATATCCTCCATGGTCTGCATGTGGCGCAGCTGCTCTGAGAGCAGGAGCTGCTCCTGGGCCTGAGAGGGAGGCTCCAGCCCTACACTCACCAGCGCTTCGGCACCGACTGGGGTAATGGGGCTGTCCCCTGACTCCTCAGCACAGACTGGGGGGATGGGGCTGTCCCCTGGCTCCTTGGCACTGGCCTCAATCTCATCAGCACCTACATGTTGAGGGGGGAAATGGTCACTGAGCAGGGCAGGAGAGTAAAGACAGCTGTGTGAAACCAGCCAAAAACTGCCCCCAGGCCGTCCTTCCTTTGTCCAGCCCCGCAGCACTCCCAGCCCACCCATCTCAGGGCCTTGAGCTCCTCACCGTGCCTCTCGCCGTGGCCCTCGGGGCTCTCTGCCTGCTCCTGCCACACCTGCCGCTTCTGCTTGAAGTCTTGTTGCAGAGCTTCCTCCTCCGACAGCTCCTCCTCCTCCTCCTCCTCCATCTCCTCCTTGTTCTCCACAGCACCAGGCACTGTGCTATCTCCAGGGCTCTCCTGTGCCCCAGGCTCCAGAGCTGGGCCACTGGGCTTGCCCAGCATCCAGGGATTAGCCTTGCTGGCCCCTGTGGGCACGGACAGGGCTGTGGTGTCCTCCTCAGGCACATCCAAGGGCTCCTCCTCAGGTGGCTCCACCCGCACCTTCTGCATCAGCTCCTTGTTCCTGGCCAGCTGCTCCTGCATGGCCTTGCGGGCCTGGGGGCACCAAGAGCCTCTGACACAGGGCAGAGATAACATTCCCACCTTCCCTGTCCACCTCAGCTTCTCCCACTTCCCCAAGCAGTGCTGGGGTCCTTGTCATGGCATTTCAATGTATAAATGGGCTTGTAAGACAAAGAGAGATTTCATGACATGACCTGGAGGAACAGGACAAGGGGGAATGGCTCCACACTGACAGAAGGTGGGTATCAATGGAATATTGGGAGGAAATTCTTCCCTGTGAGGGTGGGGAGGTCCTGGCACAGCTCAGCTNCCCAGAGAAACTATGGCTGCCCCATCCCTGGAAGTGTTCAAGGCCAGACTGGATAGAGCTTGGAGCAACCTGGTCTAGTGGAAGGTGTCCCTGTCAATGCCAGGGGCGTGGAACTGGATGAGCTTTAAGATCCCTTCCCACCAAACCCTTCTGTGACTCCATGATCTCACCTGCAGGTCATACTTAGCCATAATAGCCCTGGATTGGGCCCATTTTCCCTTATTCTGGTGCCTAAGGCTCATCCGCTCCTGGGGGAAGAGAGAAGCATCACAAAGAGCTCCCCAAGGAGCAGGGCCCTCCCAAGGGATGGGGCAGAGGTGCCAAGGCAGCACCTGCATCCTGAGCTGCTCCAGCTCCTCCAGCCATGCCAAGGCGGCTGCAGGGTCCGACTTGTGCAGCTGCTCAAACTCCTTCAGGGCCTGGCGCCTCCGGCTCTTCTTGAGCACACGATGGTACCTGCGGCACGGGCGTGGTTCAGGGGCCGAGGAGGCCACCCCAGGGTTGCCCTGGGTCCAGCCCTCCCACCACGCCCAGCCCGGCACAGGCACAGCCTCACTTCTTGCTCTTGATCCGCTTCGCTCGCCGAGCCTTGGCCTCGTAGTAGGACTGCATGGCCCGGGCCTTCTGCAGCTCTGCCCGCCGGCGCCGGGCCTGCCGGGGAGCACGGGGTGAGGGATGGGGAGCACAGGATGAGAGGATGGGGAGCACAGGGTGAGGGGACGGAGAGCACAGGGTGAGGAGCAAGGGGATGGGGAGCATGAGGTGAGGGATGGGGAATGCAGGGTGGGGGGCAGGGAACGCGGGGTGAGCGCCAGGACCACAGCATATGGAATGGGGAGCATGACGGGGGGCAAGCATAGGGTGAGGGATGGGGAGCACGGGGTGAGCACTGCGGAGCTCAGGGTGAGGGCCAGAGAGCACAGGGTGAGGGATGGGGAATGCAGGGTGAGGGGCAGAGAATACAGGGTGAGGGATGGGGAGCTTGGTGTGAGTGCTGGGGCCAAGGAAGAGGCCCCCAGAGCCAGGGCCCAGCAGGGTGAAGCCTTACCTCCTCCAAGCTCATGGCCTGCAGCGAGGCCATCTCCTCTGGCGACAACAGCGGGTCTGTGACAGGCTGCTGTGTCTTGTGGAGCAATCCAAAGATCTCCTGCTCCAGTGGAGTTCGGGCCTGTTGGGACAGAAGACACACAAGAAGATGAGGAGAACTGCAAGGGCCAGTGCTCCCCTGGATGTCCCCATCTCTTCCCACTGCCCCTGAGTAGGTCTGTGGGAGGGCCCAGAGGAGCATGTCCCCTCTTCAGGGGACTAGGGGGTCACAGCCCTTGGGCACCCTCCCAGCCAGGTGAGGGCAGGTAGAATTCCTCCTACGTTAGAGAAATGGTCTCCCAGTCAGCAGGCAGCACTGACCAGGTGGCACCAGACAAGGAGCACAGAGCAGGAGTTCCAGGCCACACAATGCCACATCCCTCCGAAATGGAAAGGGACCTTGGGGCAGATCAGTGTGAGTGACATGCTGGGAGCTTGGCAGGGGCTGCCCCTCCCTCACCTGGGCATCCAACAGCTCCCAGGGATGGCAGTGACTCTCCAGCCACCAGCACAATCCCATGGGAATTTGCATTCAGAACCAAACACATCCTTCTTTTGCAAGGAATGTTTCCAGGTGTGCAGGCAACCAATCCCCTCCATTTCAGCACTTGAGGCCAAGGGACACTCCCAGGCGGCTGGCCCAGCTAAGGCATGGAAACATGACAGGCTCAGCCTGCATGCATGGGGCTGAGAGGCTACAAGGAGGGGAGGGGACAGAGCAGGCTCCAAACGCTCAGCTCACACCTTACTTGGCTTGTCCCAGATGGAATTTACACACCTATATGTGAGGAACATAGACTACCCTTTTAATCTTCCCAAGCTCAGTGGGCGCCTGCCCAGTGTGTCAGCCACAGGCTGGGCCTTTCTCACCTCCACTACTGCTCCCAATACAGCCAGGAGACATCGAGCTGCCCCAGTTGATCCTGAAGCCACCCCAGCCAAACCCCTGGAACTGCCCTGGCTGTGTGACCCTCAGTCCGCACCTTCCACGCTGAGGTCACCCTCTCCAGAGGGGTCACGGTGGCGATGTCCTGCCGCAGGGGGAACACCAGCTGCTCTGCACGCCGGTTCTGCAGGACCACCTGCTGCCACTTCCCCACGTCCTTTGAGGTGGTGACGTAGGCGGCCTCCCTCACCACCTGGAGGGGCAGAGAAAGGCGATGCTGGCATCAGGGAGGAGCAGGAGGCACCAGAGGCTCAGCTCAGACCCCATTCTGTTACTTGCACTCACCCTCTTTGCTTCCTCTTTGCTCAGCGGTAACTCCACTGCCACCTTTCGCTTCACTCTGGCCAGATCCTTCCTCACACTGCCCAGGGTGGATTTGGGATGGATGGGCTGCAGCAGTTCCGACAGAACTAGCTTTTCCCCAGCTCCTACACAGAGGTGTGGCATTGCCAGGTGAGTGAGCTGCCCCAGTCCCCGCCCCCATGGTAGCTCTCGTGGGCAGCGCTGTCCCGGCCCCCTGAGCACTACCCAGCCCCCGGACCTCACCTTTGCAGGTGACATTGAACTCGGACACCTGCCCGCTCGCCTCCGAGCGCTCCGCCAGCTTCCGCCTGCGAGAGAAGAACAAAAAATAACCCCAAAGACTCCTCGTGTCCCCCGAGGGCTCCGGAGGGTCGGG
Organism: Atrichornis clamosus; assembly: GCA_013400975.1. Lineage (NCBI taxonomy): Eukaryota > Metazoa > Chordata > Aves > Passeriformes > Menuridae > Atrichornis > Atrichornis clamosus. The sequence goes on from WBMZ01008345.1 coordinate 13,677, forward strand.
CCGAGAACCGCTCCACCTGCCCCTTTTCCTGTGCAGCCTCTCGCGGCGGGGCTGCTGCAGGAGAGACGCAGGACGCCTGTGCCCGCCACTCACCGTTTCCGTCCAGACAGAGCGCTGATCGCCTCCAGGAGCTGCCGGTGCCGCCGCTCGCCATCCTCCTGCCCCTGCCACATGGCACACGCGGTCACAACCTCGGCCCGGCGGAGTGCAGCCGCAGGGATGGCTCCAGCGCCCGCTGGCCGGTGCTTCCCGGTGCGCCGCACCTGCACCACCCGACCGACCCCGGGCCCGGCATCCCCGGCTAGGCCACGCCGCCCTCCGCTGCGCGCACCCCGGCCCGGGGGAGTACCCGAAGCCCCGCAAGCAGAGGTGGAGACCGCCGGTGGAGCCCGTGGCGGCCCGACCCGTCCCCGCTCACCCCCTCCTCGCTCTCGCTGCCGCTCTCGGCTGCCGCCGTGCCCTGATCCTCCTCCGCCATGGCTCCGCACGCCGGTACTGCCGCAAAGCGCCGCTGAGTGTCGCGCCGGGCCATCGCGCCCTGACGCAAAGCACGCCCGCGTGACGTCCGAGTTACCATGACAGCGGGTCCGGCGGGCGGGGCGGGGGAAGCCGGAGAAGCGTAGGGAAGGGATCCGGGGAGACCGAGGGAGACTGGGCCACAGAGATCCCCGTCCTGGCCTCGGATGGGACCTCCAAGGGCTCCGGGCCAGCTCTGGCCCTCCCGGGACGTTCCCGGTTCGCCGGGTAGCGGGAGCCGGCGGTACCCGCCACGGGCTCAGAGCAGCTCCGAGGGTCTCCACTCCATCCGTGACCCTAGTGGGTCCTCCCAGCCCCAGGGATTCTAGGATTCGCTGTTTTCCCCCGGGACGTGCCAGTGCCGCGGGCTCGGGGACGGAGCTCCCTCACCTACGGCTCCTCCCGCCCGCCCAGCCCTGGAGCGTTTTCGGGGTTTATGGGATTCGAGGACTCGTTGGAGCAAATAGACGGAGTTCTCAGCAAGGAAGGGGTGTCAGTGTCTGTCACCTGTGCCCGCAGCATCCGTCCTCCTCCTCCTCGTTGTCGTTCTCCTCCTCCGTCCCGAACCGGGTGCACAGGGGGGCTCAGGGCAGGGGCTGGCGAAGGGAGAGGGATAACGAGCTGTTCCCCATCTGCTCCCGTCTCCATAGCAACAGCCGCGGGAAAAGTTCCGTATTTTCCCCTCGGATTTGACGCTCTGGGCCCTACCTTCGCTGGCAGCCACGTGCCCATGGGGAGCGCTGTGTGTGGGCTGCCAGAGAGGGATGCCGCGGGTGGGATGCCAGGGGCGGGATGCCCTGAGGTAGGATGCCAAGGGTAGGAAGCTGGCGGTGGGATGCCGGGGACGAGATGCCGGGGAGGGTTCCCCGCACTCAACCCCAGGGTCTGGGTCTACAAAGCCATGTGAAAACGAGTGTGCAAAGTGTGGATGGGGCGCGTGGGGGGCAAGACAGGGAATCCCCGATAGGAGCATCCCGTGCGCTCCCCGCGGCGCTGTGGCTCGGCAGCCCTGTTCTTGTGGGCACCCGGTGCGATAAAACGGAAAAGAGAAACGGGGGAGTGGCGCCTGCCGGGCACCGCCGGGGGCTCCATCGGGAGGTCTGGTGGGCGAGGCCGAGGCCATCGGCCCCGGCCCCGACCCCCGCCCCACCGGTGCCGCGCCCCGGCCCGGCCCGGCC
>WBMZ01008347.1:0-26891 GCA_013400975.1 Atrichornis clamosus
CCCGGCCGCTGGCCGGCCCCGCTGCCCCCCTGCCCGCGGCGCGGTGCGGCCGCCTCGCCCCTATGCGGAGGCTCGAGCGGCACCGAGGCGATGCCCATTCATTCAGCTTGGCCCCCGCAGCCCTCCCCTTCCGCCCCGCGCCCCAGCCGCCTGCATGGAGTGGGCTGGCGATGCTGCAGCGGTACCCAGAGCCCCCGGAGAGCACAGTGCGGAGAGGAGGGAGGGAGAGGAGGAGGAAGGAGAGCAGAAGGAGGGAAGAGGAAAGAGGGAGAGGGAGATGGCTGCCCCCAAAACCAGAGCTGGATCTGGAGAAGACTCTGGGATTTCCACCAGGAAATCAGGGCAGGGAGTGGAGCGGGGCCGGCGCAGCACCCCCCACCCAGCCGGGCATGGCAGTCCCGGCCCGGCCCCCGGGGATGCCAAGCCCAAGGCTGGGGACTGCGGGCGGTGGGCAGGGCCCCGCGCAGGGCCAGGGCAGGGGCACGGGCCCCTGCACAACCCACGTGTCCTCCCCTAAGTCAGGGCTGACCCAACCAGGGGCACCAGCCACCCCAGCCAGGAGCTTGGTTTTAAGGGCATGGAAAGCTTGGGGGGCACTTTTTGATGGTGTTGCCAACCTCGTGTGCAGGATCTGCACGCTTGACCCCACATCTGCCCTTTTTGCAGACCCCACTTTTGCTCAAATGGAGCTGGTCCACCCCCCCAGAGTCAGGACCCCCTCAAAAGCACTGGGGTCCTGAGCCCCAGGGTAACGTCCTGCACGCCACATCAAAATTTCTCAGCTTTTCCTAATCTGGGTCTTGCTTAACCCTCTGGAAAATAATCCACTGACCATCTGCCACAGTGAAATTCATTTACAACCTTGTACAAATTAGGCTCAACTGTTCACTTCCTGCTCCTCTTCTACTCAGGGCTTTTGGTCACTCTGGTGCACGTGTGTCTTCCTTGCCACAGACTGGGGGGTGACCTTGCCATGGGGAGGGGGTGACTTTGCCATGGACTGGGGTGACCTTGCCAGTGCTGGGCTGCAGAACAGTGCCTGCTCCTCACAGGCTCTCAGTTCTCAGAGTTCTTTGCTCCTGGCTGGATGGCATTCCCATGCCCAGCCTGCACAGTCCTGTCCCAGGGAGAGCTGAGAAACCTGGTTGGAGGAACAGCCTCTCTCTGGCTGCCCTTGGAGGTGTGGGCAGGGCAGGGGATGAGCTATCAGGTACAGCCAGACGGGTCCACACAGGACAGAGAGCAAGAGCTCTTGGATTTCCCTCTGCCAGGGACCTGTCCTGACCCCTGGTGATCCAGGTATTGATCCAGGTATCAGTGGTTTCAGAGGTGACTGTGAATCCACAGACCTTGCTGTTTTGGGATGCCTGGCCAGGGCTGCCCCACGGGAGTGAGGTGATCAGGACCAGGACGGCTCATTTCTGTGAAATCCCTCTGCAGTCTCTGCATTAGAGCCTGGCCTGAGGGGTGAGCACGGTGCTGGGAGCAGCTACCATGGGTATTTTCCCATCCCTTTGCCCTGGTGCTTTTGCAAATGGAGTGCTGCCTTTCTGGGGAAGAGGCTTCATTCTCTAAGGAAAATGGAAATATACAGATTTTTTTTTTCCTTCCTGTAGCAGATTCAGCAAAAGTGCAGCTGCCTTCCCAGTCCTGAATACAGAATTGACCATTCAGTTCATCCCTAAGGGGAAATGACCCAGCAGAGAGGAACAACGAGCCCCACAGTGCTCTCTGCACCCTCCAAAGTCTTTCTCAACCCTGGCATTTTCCTCTCCCAAGTTCCAGGGGTGCCTGGCTCCTTTTGCAGGGCAGGGAAGGCTTTCCTCATGCTTCCAACCCCCCTCTCTGAAAGCTTATCAGCTTCAAAATGGGGGTTTTTTCTTAAATTGCAATTTGGCAAGTTATTTGTCAATGATGGAGCCTGGAGCCCAGAGGCACTGGGACAACTAGAGCAGGAGCTGGGTGAGTGCCTGACTGAAAGGCACCCCGGAGGGACAGGGCATTCCAGCCCTGCCGAAGGCATGGAGGGTCGGGATCCCAGCACTGCGACCAGGCAGCCCTGAATCCTTTGGCTGTGAGGAGCAATGCCTTTTCCATCATCCTGCCTATTCCTGAGCCATATGTCAGCTCCAAGTGGCTGAAAGGACATGAAATGCAGGCATGAATGATGTCGTTTGCTGTTGATTTTGCCGTGAGTGTCTGGGTGCTCCTCAGAAAAGTCCCTCGGTGTCCGAAGAAGGCCAGAGCCAGGTGCAGTGCCGGGGGCAAGGAGCAGCCCTGGCAGGCTGGCAGGAGCCCCTGCTGGGGTTTCAGCCAGCAGCCCAGCAAAGCCCATGTGGAGGAAAATGATTAAAAGGGATATTCAGAATTTAGGAAGACATTTAGGAATAAATTATTCTGTAATATTTAAGAAGATATTCTTCCCCATGAGGGTGGTGAGGCCCTGGCACAGGTTGCCCAGAGAAGCTGTGGCTGCCCCATCCCTGGAAGTGTCCAAGGCCAGGTTGAATGGGGCTTGGAGCAACCTGGTCTAGTGGAACGTGTCCCTGCCATGGCAGGAGGTGGAACAAGATGTTCTTTAAGGTCCCTTGCCACTCCAACCATTCTGGGATGCTGGGATTCTATGAATGAAGAGTAGCTGGGAAAGTTTGTCTGCAGAAGAGCCCAAAGCCTCAAGTCACAGGTGTACAGGAGTCAAGAGGGGGCTTGGACACCTGCAGGTATAGAGGCTTTTCCAAGTGAAGATGAATGGTTCTCATTCCTGGTGATCCAGGAGGGACTATCACAGGGGCATGTGAAGAGGTGACACATTCAAGGAAAAGAGGAAATAATCTTTCCAGGAGCTGGTGTGGTGAGCACTGGATAACGGGGCTGCTGCTGCCAGGCCGGAGAGCCGAGTGCAGCCATAATCCAATGGCAACGCCCCTGAGCCCAGGGGAGCATTGTACCTCAGGAACTGGTACAAAGGCTTTACCTGGGAGCAGCGATGCAGAGGACATGTGGGACTCAGGCGTAGCTGGGAGGGGGAAGTTGAGCTCCAGGTGGAGCAGAGCAGTGCAGCGCGGGAGGAATGGGGGAAGGCTTGGGAGCGGGGTGAGGAACTCTGCTCTCCGTGTGCTAAAATTGGGCTGAGGGGCTGACCCTCCACCAGGAAACGTCAGCCAGGCTGGCTGGGTTTTTTTTGAGAGAAAGAGACAAGTCTGGCACAGCACGGTGGATCTGAGAGTCACCATAGTGATAGCGGCTGGAGCGGGTGGGTGGTGGAGATCAGCCTGCGATAGCTGAGAGAGGGGAGCAGGCAGGGCTGGAGGACAGCAGGCTCTGGGCAGCCAGCAGGACAGGGAGGCGGGGGGAGGCAAGCAGAGATGACAAAGGCACGTAGAAAACCAGGGAAGGGCATCAGAGAAGCTTTCTAAGCCTCTCTAAGCTTTTTAAGCTGAATTTGTGGAGGCCAGGAGAAATATCAGAGAGCTCTGAAACCTTTGGGAGAATCCTGGGGACAGGACTCTGCTGGGTAGGTGGGACAGAAGGCAGGGACAGTGTGAGTGTGAAGCTGGAGGAGGAGAAGGCCTGGGAGATGGGGCAGCAATCCAAGGGGACTTCTCCAGGCTTATAGATGTTTGTGCTGTAAACCTGACGGGTCCTGGCCCTGGTTAGCGGGAGAGCAGAGCAGAGCAGAGCAGAGGGAGGGAGTGATTGGGCTGTCCCTGTGGCAGGGAGCTGATGGCGTTGCCATGAGAAGCAGAGGGATCCAGAAGAGTCCCACCAGGGCAGCAGGGCAGAGCAGGAAAGGGTGACAAGTTAGGATCTCTTGCATCCCTGATGAAGGATGCTGTGTGGGAGGTCAGCTTGCTGAGAGGAACAGGGTCCTTTAGGGAGGAGGAGGAGGCAGAAGCATATCCCAAAGAAACTGTTTTGAGCTGAGGAGTTGGCTTGACCTAGGGTGTTGCATTATGGTTTGATCCATGGGCACTCGGGGTGTGTGACCACCCTGCTCACATTAAGGTCCTTCTCTTTCAAGTTTTGTCATTCTGGGAGTTTAGCTGGTGGTGGCTTTGCAGCCCACAGGACAGGCTGTGGGTGTCACTCTGCTGCTAGGCAGGAACAATTCCTCTGGCACTGGACTGCTGCTGTCTCCAGGGGTGACAGAGTGTGTCAGAGATGGCACTGACCAGTTCAGTTATAATGGGCCAAACCTTCACTGCCAACAGGTGAAGTGACCGGTCTGGCTCTGCCCAGGAGGCTGGGGAGGATCTGAGGAAAAATGTGTGGAGTGGGAGGTCAGAGGAGAAGGAGCGACCAAGGAAGGAGGCAGTGCCCAGGGATGGACACAGTGCTGAGCATTCACAAAGCAATGCTGGGGCTGCTGAGGCTACAGAACACTGGGACAAACAACCATGACTGGCTCAGGACGTGGGGGGACAAGCAGGAGGTGAGTGAACCCAGGTGAGGGCATTGCAGGAGGGCAGGGTCCAGAGCTCGGTGGTCTCAGCCACACCGAGGGGCAGGAACGGGGACGTGCACTGAACATTTGGCACCCCTGAGGCTCATCAAGCTCTGAGCCCTTCCAGTGGGATCCTTCTGCACTTTCAGGGTGCTGCAGATACCTCTGGAGACCACTGAGGTGTGGAAGGGCAGAAAACCCATGGTGGGCTGTAAGACATGAGAAGTGTGTGCTCAGTGGGTGCAGAGGTTCCTGACCTCCCTGCTGGGCAGAGGACAGGCCTGCTTTGCTTTGCTCTCCTGCCCACAAACCTCTCAGAATTCAACACTTCCCCTCTCTGCTCCTCACTGAAGTCCAACACTGGTTAGTAACAGCGTTTTGTTAATGCAGCCTCGTGCTCAGAACCTCTGCCTCCCTCTGCCCCTGCCTCGCTCCGACGTGGCAGCCCCTACAGCGCCTGTTTCACCAGGAAGGAACCCTCTGTCACACCAGCCTCTGCCACCCTTTGTCCCAAAATTCCTCCTAACCAGGCAGTGGTTCATTCCAAACCATGTGGCTCCACTGGAGGTTTGCAGTTCTCTGTGAGGACAGATGGGGGGTTATTCTATAGGAGCTCTGGGCAGATCAAGGGGCTCTTGCCCTGCCTGGAGACCACCACCACAGCTGAGGAGAGACGTGTCCCAGGTAGACCAAATGCGTTGTCTACACTTGATGAGAGCTTGGAATAAAAAATGTCCTGTGCCCTGTTCTTGGAGCATTTGCAAAATAGGGCACAGCAAGAGCTGAATACCCAGAAGGGTGAGATTAGCAGACTAAAGTCAGTCCAGCTCTCACATATGAAATGTTCAGTTCCATACATGATGAGCCAAGCAACGAGCACAGGAGGGCTGAGAGTATCTCCAGTTACCTGCAAGGAGGAAAACTGAGGAGTAATGGGGTGAAACTGGAGGGAAGAGCTTAGCAAGATTCAGAAAGATCAGGCACTTAGGGAGCAGAGGAGCATCTGCAGCCAAGTTAGGCCAGAGAAGGAGGCAAACAAGGCACTGCAGCTCTCCTTCTGCAGCCCAGGCACTGCTGCCAGCCTGGACCTGGCCCCTAGGGCAGGAATATCCTGAGTTGGAAGGGACCCCCACAGATCATCCAATCCAACTCCTGGCCCTGCAGAGTCACCCCAACAATCCCACCCTGTCCCTGGGAGCGTTGTCCGAACACTCGTGGGGCTCTGGCAGCCTTGGGGCTGTGCCCACTCCCTGGGGAGCCTGTTCAGTGCCCACCATGCTCTGGGGGAAGAACATTAAGGGTATTTAAGGACTTCCTTGGGAGTGTTTGCCACAAGCCACTGTTGAACACACAGTATCAGACCAGACAGGGCACTAGCCTGCTCCAGAGAGATGTTGGCACATTTTTACTGCAGGAAGTCATGGTTTGGGCATGAGGACACAGGTAGGACACTGTTCAGCTGCTCCTCAAGAGATGCCAGCACGTGTGGCACCTGCACAGCTCTGGGTGATATTCTGTGAGAAATGAGCCTGTACCAGAAAAGAAGGAAATTTTTATATAAGGCAGCTCCAACCTTCCTTCCACAGCTCAGGAGTTCATGGTGCTGCCACACTCGGGAGCAGCTTCACCACTGAGCTCCAGCTCCTTCCCCTGCCAGAGCAGGGCCAGGGAACCCAGGGGCACCAGGGCAGGGCAGGGGGGATGTACTGTACCCCTCAGCACCTGCAGGATGGCCTTGAGGTGCCAGAGCTTGCAGGGCTTTGCTCCTGGAGTCTGGCTGCTGCTGCTCTCCTCTGCTGCCAGCCTGGCCACAGAGCTCCAGGGAGGTGCTGCAGGCAGGGAAGGGCAGAACATGGCTCTGCCAAGTGTGCAGGGAGTCAGTCGACCCATTTGAGGCAGGAATCTCTTCCAGATAGTGAAGATGAGGAGAAAGCTGGTTGTTCTGTAGGGATGAAGCCAGGGGAGCTGTCTGGTAGGAGCCTCCCTGTGCTCTGACTCCTGCTGTGTGTCCGTATGGGATCTGGGCTGGGGCAGCACCAGCCCACACACTCCTGTTTGCCCCCTGAACCATGGCTTGAGTCCTCAGCCTGTGGGAAATCCCGGGTTTGACCCACAGGGCTCCTTCATCCAGGGATCAGACTGCAGGCTCCGAGTATCCCACTGGCTCTAACAGCGAATTTCATCCCCACATCCCTGAACACTGAGCTCCTGCTGCTCTGACAGCACTGGGGGTGAGGGAACCCTGGGTCACCACTGTGCCTGGGGTCCCTTCCAGAGTCACTGCCAACCTCCCCATGGCTGAGTTCTGTGCAGGAAGGGTGGGCTGGCCCTTCCCAAGGCTGGGAACACAGATGCCGGGTACCTCCATCTCACGACGGAGAGCAGCTTCTGGATGCTCGTTGCTTGGCAGCCAAAGGCTTAGAAATGTCAATTTCTAATTAAAACCACACACCCAAAATCTGCGCACCCTCCCCAAACCCCAGGATTTTTATACCCTGTTCTCAGTGGGCATGGCAATAGCTCCCAGTGTGCCAACACCCGGGAATGAGCCACGTTTGTGCCAGGGAGGATCCAGGTGAGGTACAGGCACCAGCTAAGCAGGAGGGCATCCAGCTAAAAACTGTAGGTGCTGGCTGATAAGAAGGGAGATTGAAGATGTGACCCCAAAATTGGAGTGAGGAAGGCTCCACTGGAGCACACAGCAGCAAAGCCAGGGTGCCAGCCACAAAAATGTGGGCAGTGGGATGAGAACCTCTCAGGACATGGAAGTGCTGGGCCTGGTCCTGGGGACAGGCCCCCTCTGGCAGTGTCAGCACCCGGGGGCAGCCAGGCAACACTGGGGACCTGTGTGTTCTCCTGGGGCCTGGAGCCTGTGCTGGTCAGTGCTGCCTGGAAGTCACCAAATCCGGAATGGTTTGGGTTGGAGGGACCTTAAAGATTGTCCAGTACCACTTCCCTGCCATGGGCAGGAACGCCTTCTCACTATCCCAGGTTGCTCCAAGCCCCATCCAACCTGGCCTTGGACACTTCCAGGGATGGGGCAGCCACAGCTTCTCTGGGCACCCTGTGCCAGGGCCTCACCACCCTCACAGGGAAGAATTCCTTCCCAATATCCCATCTATCCCTGCCCCATGGGTTTTCCATATAGGAACTGGTGTTTGCAACTCAGATGAGCTGACATGACCCAGGCAGTGCCACTCTCACCCTGCCTGGTCTCTGTTTCTGCTTTGGACCAGGGACAGGTCAAATCCAGAGCCTGTGGCTCCAGGGAGCAGAAGGTAACTCCGTGATAAAGCCTAAGCATGAAAAAACTCAACCTCACTGAAAAATGCAATAAAATAAACTAGTGTTTTTTAAATCCCTGTCATTGGATTGCAGATTTGGAGAGGTTAAAAATAAGAATTGTTGGCAGTTTTATTGGCTTTATGGCATCTAAACCTTTAGAGCTTGTATTTCTATGCTCTTGCTCCATGAGAATGACAACAAGGAGAGGGGGGAAAAAGCCTTGGGACCCCCCAGCAAAGTCACCCTGCCAACCAGGCCATGGCCAGCACTGGGGCTCACAGAAGCAAACAGCCTTGCTGGGGAAGTTATTTTATTTTTTGAAGTTTGCAGAACCTCTTTTTAGCATTTTCTCGCAGAATAATTCTGGGTTTCTGCTTCCAAGTGACATTCAATTTCCACATCTGAGCTAGGGATAAAATGAATATTTTTACAACCTGACTGAATTCAAACCAAAATGTTCAGAAAATGATGAAACTGTCATCCGTGGAGCCAGGCAGAGGTGGGCAGGCAGCTACAACTGGTTTATGACTGGGGGGGTTGGTTTGCCCAGTTCAGACTGGAAAACTTCCAGTTTGCCCAGTTGCTGGCTGCCCAGTGCCCAGCCAGGGGTACCTGAAGGAAACTCTGGAGCAGCCCCAGGGCACATCCTGGGCAGGGACTCTGCCTCTTTTGGGGGGTTTTACCCTGTCAAATCAGCCTTGGTGCCAGGCTCATCTCTGCCATCCTCTGCCTCCCTTATCTACATTCAGCTGATCTCAGAGGACATTTGATTGGCAGGTCATACCAAACACATTTGCTTTGAAGTTTTTCCAGTTACCTCAGAAAAGACATTCTTATAGAAAGGACCTCAGTGCCTGATTTCCTCAGGTGGAGAACAGAGCCCTGAGATGGGGCTGGTGGGAGATGTTTCATGGAACAACCTGGGCGAGTGAAGGTGTTTCTGCCCATGGCAGGATGGACTTTAAGGTCCCTTCCTATCCAGACCATTCTGGGATTCTGTGACAGACACACCAAGAATGACACTTTTTTCAGGCTCTTACATCCCCTGTGCCATAAAATAATCCTCTAATTAGTGAGACCAAAGTGTTCCATAGTTAACAGTGGGATCTTTTTTCCATCACGTGCATAATGGATACACCTAATTAGTTAGGTTTAGTTAGTCCTGGGTTTGCTCCACTCTCATCCTTCAGCATCTCCCGGCCTTTCTCCAAATTCTATCTCAAAATCCAATTCCTGGCTAAAGCAAAGACAAAACAAACAGCATTTGCTCCCTGTTTTGCAGGGTTCTTTGGGAAAAGGCAGCTGGGAGAGAACCAGCTTTTAGCTGGAGAGAAGAGAAATGTAGCTTCCAGGTGTCAGGCTGGAGTTCCCTCAAGAGAAGTCAGATTTCCAGGGGCTGGGAAGTAGCAAACACAACCTGTGGGGTCACTGAGCTCTCCCAGAGCAATTGGCTTCACACCAGTGCAGGGGGAAATCTGGGAGCATTATTCCTGAGTATTTTGTTAGCTGGATGCAGGGGTGTCCCCTGGCAGGATGAGGTGGGGGAGGTGGTTCAGAGGTGCAGCATCAGCATCCCATAGTCCTGGAGTTAATTATCCAAAAAAGCCAACTATAAGCTTCATAAAAGCCTATAAAAGCTTTATAAAAGCCTAATAGAAATAGAAATAGCTGTGCTTTGTTTTTAAAATCACTTACAACACGGATCATTATTAGTCTAATTATCTCCCTGCAGTGCGGAGATGCCGCGCTTTTTTTTTTTTCATTTTTCAGACCCACAGAGCACACAAGGCACATTTTGGAGATGGAATAGGAAGGCCAAGTAGGAGGCCAGGAAAGCTGTGCTGTGTCAGGAGCCTGGGGCTGACCCCTGCCCCCAGTGTCCAGCTCACTGCTGCCCTTCCCATTCCAGATCCAGGGCCCAAGAGCAGCGAGGTTCAACCCCAGGCTGGGCTGAGGGGGCAGAGCTGTGGCACCCCTGGCACAGGAGGGTGAAGGTGCCAAGAGTGAACAGGAACAGGGGGAGAACAGCTTGAAAGAGGAATTCCTGAGAGTTCAACACCACAAGTGTGAAAAGTAAATAAGTGGAAATAAATGAAATGCATGGGCAGGGTATTGAATATCCAGAGCCTAGTTGTGAAGTCCCTGAGCTGAATGGAACTGGATGAACTTTAAGGTCTCTTCCAACCCAAACCTTCTATGATTTTATTGTTCTGTGAAATCCCCATTCTGTGTTCAAAGGCATTGACACCAACGAGATACTAAAGCTAAAGGATAAAAAGGAGATTTTTCTAAATTATCTTGCCATTTTTAGTGACAGGGACAGTTTTTCCCTGACAGCCATTTATTCTCCTTTACTGATAATCCATCCATTTCCTGGTGGTTGCTGCTCCCTGGGTGCATTAATGGCAGAAGCTCCAGCACAGCCCAGAGTCCCTGCTGAGCTCCTCATGGAGAAGCAGAGCCTGGCCCAGAGCCCATGGAAGTTTGCAGAGGTGCCTCCAGGGATGAGCAGTGAGGCAGGAGTGACCCGGGGAGCAGCTGGGCCAAGCAGGCACCATCCGTGTGCTCCAGGCACAGCCTGAGGTCTTCTCCATGCTCCAAGGGCACACAGGACTTCCCTGGAGCTGAGGGCACTGAGCTGGGACGCAGCCACTCCAACCAGGAGCTTGCCTGCTGCAGCCCTTCTGTCTCCATCTGCTGCAGACGGAGCCAGGGATGACCCTGCAGGCATTCCATGGGCACAGGAATGGCTCCTGCCCTTCACGGGCACCTGTGCGGTGTGACAGGCACCCTGCAGACACTCCTGCCAAGATGGAAACGCTCTTTGAGCATCACTTCAAACGCCACACTCCGAGGGGGCTGGTCAGGGTGTCCCTGTGCCCTGAGCCCCCTGAGGCTCCATCCTGTGCCCTCACCTGCCTCGAGCCAGGTGCAGGAGGGCGGGGGAGGTGGGGCTGGCACCTCTGTGCGTCGGTGTACCAGGATCTGGGAGAGGAGGGCAGAGGGAGTGCCCAGCCTGGAGTCCACCCCGGGGGGGCAGAGAAGTGTCCAGGAGGAGCAGCTCTGCTTCCCTGTGCGCAGGGTCCGGACATCAGAGCTCTCCTCTGACACATTTGTAACATCTTGGCACTTTCCCAGCTCCAGGTGCCACCAGCAAGTTCTGCCACAGCCCTGCCAAGCAGGAGGAAGAAATGGATGGGCTCTGTCCACCTGCCAGGATCATCTGCTTATGCAAAACCCAGTGGAATAGGAAACGGCAGGCCTGGACAGCAGGATACAGAGCTCGCCAGCCAGGGTCTGTCCTGCCACTGCTGCAGGTGTTGGGACAAGAGCAGAGGCCACAGCCTTGCTGGGATGGGGAGAGTGACAGAGCTGTGGCTCAGGGGGAAACAAGTGCACTGTGACCCTGTGACTCTGTAGCCTGGGAATCCCAGAATCCCAGAACGGTTTGGGTTGGAAGGGACCTTAAAGATAATTTTCTTCCAGCCCCCTGCTGTGGGCAGGGACGCCTTCCACTAGACCAGGTTTCTCCAAGCCCCATCCAACCTGCCCCTGAACACTTCCAAGGATGGGGCAGCCACAGCTGCTCTGGAAGGAGATTTCCTGGATTTCCAGGAGCCACCGGAGAAGCCAGGACTGAGTTAATGCCAGGCTGGAACTCACCCTGGCTGCCTCCTGCTCCTCCCCAGCACGTGGAGTGGGAGCAGGTCCTCTAAGCAGCTGTGTGAGAGCGATGCACACACGGCTCCCTTCTGTTCCCTGGGAGCTCTGGGATAACACCACGGCCTCCCGACGGAGCTGGGCCTGGAGTCTGTGAGTGAGGAGCAGAACCAGGGCCCAAGGAGAACATCAGACCTCCTCAGATGCTGTTTTCCCTAACAACACCATTGGTCCCTGGAGAATCCCAGCGCTCCCGAACAGCTCCGGTGCTGGGACAGGAGCCTGGGATGGTGTGGAGCAGCACCTGCTCCATCCCCCTGTGCTCCCACCCCTTGCAAAGAGCAGGAGCCTCGAGGGAGAGGAGGGACCCCCACCTTCAGCCCCCCTGTGGCAGTGGCAGCCGGGCACAGCCACGGGCACGTGCCCAGGGCACAGTGTCACAGCGGTGTCACAGCGGTGCTGGCAGGAAGGGACATCCCCTCCTCCTCTGGCCACCAGCCCCAAAGGGACAGCAAGGGACAGCAAGAGGGTGGCAGCCAGCTGTACCTGCCAGGGGCTGAGACTTGGAAACGGCGTTTGGTAAGAAACTCTCACATCTTGAAACATGCACCTATCCCAGCTCAGGAAAAAACCGTCCAATAAGAAGAAATGTGATTTGGAAAACTAAAGTGCAAATTGTGTTTTAAGGTAAAATGCACAAAATTTAAAACAAGATGTTCATTCCATCACTCTCCCAGGGGTACAAATGGTATTTCTTTCCATTTCTATCACCCAGCAGCAGTGTGTAACATGTGCCAGGCACATGGTAGGGCAGAGGATTCCTGCTCTTCCATTACTTTATTCTCATTACTGTATTTGTTTTACAACGTTCGGAACAGCTTTTACTTATTGTTGATTGAAACATCTTATTTTCCAGATCAAAGTGTTGCTTTGTGTTTTAATGAAATACTTTGACACAACAGCTCTGTGTTAGCTGAAAATCATTATTGAATATATTGAAAGCTGCTGGTCCTCTCATTAAGATGCTGTGTGCTTGTCTTCCCATCTTGTTCAAAGTGTCAAAACGTTTCACTACGGAACAATTTCATTAGGATATATCAGCAGTGGTTGTACACACCGGGATGTGGCTTTGGGTGTGATGTGTATGCTGGCCCAGTATCAAAATAATAATAACAGTGAAGATTGGAGGCTTGAAATTAAAATTATTTTGGGCATAATTGTTGTTTCCCCAGTGAAAATTGTTTACACTTTGCCCAAATTCCACCCTACTTCTCCCCCTTTCTGTCCCTCACCTGTCCATTCAAAGTCCCCTTTTCCTGTAGGTTCATTTCTGTACTTGACTTTACACCTGAATATGTTCCTTTTTTCCACTCAGAGTGACCAAAAAGTGCAGTGGAACCGGGAGATGCTCTTTGCTAGGCTCCTCATCCCTCATGAATGCAATAATCATCCTGTTTTCACAACAGATTTGCAAAATACTACAAATATTTTCACTAAAAATGGCCAGTTTCTCTAATCCCTGGGAAAAGTACAACAAATAAATTAAAAATTTTAAGTGTGATTTGAATTGTTCTCAGCCTGGAAATATCCACTTTGTGACTCTCAGAGAAAAGGCTCAGCTTTAAGAACAGAAATCTCAGAAGTGGAGGAGCAGCAGCAGAAATTTTGGCTGTGCAGAGCTGAGCTCCTGCATTTCCCTGCCCAGCTGGGCTCAGGTTTGGTGCCACTGCTTTGGCAGCGCAGGGGACAAAAGGCTCTGGCTGGATTTTTCTGGGAGCTCATCACCCCCGCTACGGACGCTGCATCCCTCAGCTCCTGCAGACCGGGATGTGCCCTCTCTGCTCGGGCACAGTCTTATTTATTACACTACAGCTGAACCATGAAAGGCTTTTTAATGCTTTCCCACCTTCTGCTCAGCCCCTGCCCCTGTTTACCCAGCCGTGTGCTCCCTGGCAGCTCCTGGTGATTCACTTCCCGTCGCATCCCCGGAGCTGCTCCTGCTGCAGCCGCTGCCTGTGGAGGACACGGGATCGCCGTGCTCTGTGTGTGAGCGTGTGCCTGAGACACTGAGTTAATGGAGACCCAATTTCATTATTCATCCCTTTTTTTGGCCGCTGTCGTATTGCAGGGCACGGCGGCTGCCGCAGGAAGGCAGCTGGAAATGGCTCTGACAGGCGCTAAATTTGCTGCGGGAGGATGGAGCCGTTCCTCAGCCCAGGCTCCTGTCTCACGCTTCACTCCAGCCACCTCGGAAGGGTTTTGTCCACTCTGCTGCAGCATAACCCAGGGCTGGGCCAGGAGAGAAGGGGCTGGGGGCGCGGGGAGGAGGGCAGGGAAGGGCTGGGCATAACTCTGGCATCTCCTGTGGGAAGCCATCCTGGGCTTCCCAGGTGTGGGCACTGACCTGACCATGGACCACCCCGTGCTCCTGTGCATCTTCACAGATCCAGCAATACAAAGGCTTTGTTCTGGGAAAAAAAAATAACAGAAGGGAATTGTGTCGTCAGAAAAGTCACAGGTGGCTCCCGAGGGGTCCTTGGGACAGGGATGGGGAGGTGAGGTGACAGGGGCACAAGGCAGCGCTGGTTGTTCCTCTGTCTCACAGCACAGATGCTGCCACACAGAGGGTTTAAAACATGCAAAAGACAGGATCTGTCCTTAGAAATACGTGAGGAATTATGGAAAATAAAGGCATTCAGGATGGGGGAAGTTGAACATCCAAGGTGATCCTCTGCACAGTTTCAGCAGTCTCTGCACAAGCAGTGGCACCTCAGTGAGGCAGCTGCAGGAGGAGTTTGAGTTTGTCATGTTCCCAACACTTCTCTCCAGGCATCCTCCTTTGTCCAGAGGCCCTTGTGGCAGCAAAGCCTTAAAGTTCCTGTCCTCAACACTTTGAACATGGGAATTCCCACCTCCACTCTTCGGAGCAGCACCTGCTCTTTTTGGAGCAAATCTATCACAGAAACACAGAATCCCAGAATGGTTCGGGTTTGGGAGGGACCTTAAAGCCCATCTCATTCCACTCCCTGCCCTGGGCAGGGACACGTTCCACTATCCCAGGTTACTCCAAGACCCATGCAAACTGGCCTGGAACACCTCCAGGGATGGGAAGCATGTCCAGGGTCTCAAGCCCAGCCCACAGCCTTGGATGGTGCTGGATACTGTGCGGGATGTCACTGTGCCCCTCCCTGTCTCTGATCTGTGCTAGTGAAATGCAAGGCATGGCCATGCTTGCTCAAGCATGCCTTCCCCGGGCTGCAAATCCAGCCAGAAGCAGAGCAGGAATTCTCAGCCAGGTGCACAAAGCCATGTTTTATTCACCTTATATATATATATAAAGCAGGAGTTTGCCTCACTGCTCTGTTCATTCTGCACCACAGATCAAAGGAAAGGAACCCTTTCAGCGTGGCAGTGGCTGCTGGGCACAGCGAGGGCAGTGAGACACAGCCAGCGGGGCAGGGCCTCCTCACCAGGGTCTGTCCCAGGGTACCCGGTCCCAGGGTACCCAGGGTACTCAGGCAGGTCCAGCCCAGAGCCACCATTTCCAGGACAAGAGGAAATGGCCTCAAGTTGCACCAGGGGAGGTTTACAGTGGATATTAAGGAAAATTTCTTCATGGAAAGGGTGCCCAGAGTAGTGGTGGGGTCACCATCCCTGCAGGTGTTCAATGTGTGGATGTGGCACCTGGGGACAGGGGTCAGTGGTGAGCGTGGTGGTGGTCTGGGTTCATGGCTGGACTCGGTGATCTCACAGGTCTTTTCCATCCTTAATGATTCCATGACTTGGATTCTATGATCAGGCAAGTCACTGGTGATGGCACAGGGCCAGGGCCAGAGCCAGGGCCAGCGCCAGGTGTGGCCAGGGGTCAGCACGGATGTGCCAGGGGAGCTGGGGAGCTGCTAATGGGGGGGACACTCCCTTCTCACCCCACCCTGCCCCTTCCAGGCTCTTCTTGGCTCTCAGCAGCGGGGCTGGGACTCTGCTTGTTTAACTCCCACAGGAGACAAACACTGCCCCAGTGGCTGTCAGTTAATTGCAATTTTGCTGTCACAAAATTGCTGCCCAGGAGGTGGGGGGCGGATAAAAGCAACACCAGAGGAACATCAGGAGGAGCCACTTGGGAGGCAGCTGGGACAGGTTGGCTGCAGTGCAAGTTGTGGTTCATCCCTCAAATCCTGGAGCTGGGCTGGGCTTGGGGTGGGAACCAGAGTCCCCAAAGTGCATCCAGTGCTGTCCCTGGGGTGGGGACCCTGCTGTTACTTCCCCCACCTCCCATGGACTGATTCTCACACCTCTGTGCTACAGGGAGGTCACACACGAGTCTGAGGGCTCTGACTCTGCCAGGACAGGACTCTCAGTCTTCCTCAAAGCACAAGAGGAAGAAAAATGGTGGGTTTGTCTTCCTTTGGACTTTCCAGGAAACCTAATGCCAAGCTGTGCCGGCAGTATTTGTGCCCCTGGGAGACCAAAGTTGGGATATAAAACACAAGAAGACCCAAATCAAATGAACTGGTGACCACACACCTCATCGGAGACATCTGGGCACTGAAGTGGTGGAGAAGGCAGCAAGATCCTGCTCGAGGGCATCAGGAGCAGTGCTGGGTCAGGGATCCACAGGGATGAGCTGGAGGGGTGAGCAGGACTCTCCCCAGCCTTGGAGGGGGAGATGGGGGCTCCTTCAGCTCTGAGCCCGAGCAGCAGCCGTGCAGCCTGGACAGGAGGGCATTGCACAGACTCCTGCAGGAACCTGCACTGCCCAGATCACCCCAAGCCTCCCCCAGCCCTTCTCCTGCCCGCTGCATTTTTGAGGCAGTCACATTCCCTGTTCTCCCCTGCCTGACAGCAGCAGCTCCTGGCAGAGCACAACTTCTTGGGAGCCAACAGCTCCTCCATCTGAAACCACCTCAGCAAAGTGAGAGGGTAAGGGCAGGGACTGCCCCCAGCTCTGGCACCCCAGAGGTGGCTGTGGGGACAGCTGGTGGCACAGGGCAGCACCTCGGGCAGCGGGTGGCACGTCTGGCAATGCACAGGGCTCAAGGTCGGTGCCCCAGCTCTGTCCTGCCCTCTCTGACTCCTTTGCTGCCTGGATCCAGCCCCCAGGAGAGCACCAGCCAGGAGAGGTGCAGGACACGAGGGGACATCCCCCAGGTCCCCACCCTCACAGCCCGTGGTGAACCTGCCCGCTCTGCCAGTGGCCATATCTCCCTGTGCTGGTGTAACTGGGGTTTTCCAGTGATTGCTCGGAGCTGAGCCTGGCACCTCACTGTGCCCATCACCATCCCAGACGTGATTTACTGAGTCCATCCTTTTCATTGCTTCATCTCATCAGTCCCAACTCTTCCCAAAATTTCATGGTGGTAGGGGTCTTTGATGGATTCCCTTAGATCAAAGGGTCATCAGTGGAGCCCCTGGGCCCTGCCATGCTCTCCTGAATGAATTCTTTGCTGTGAAGCACCTCAGGGCTGACTATGGTGTCAGTGTCAGGGAAACCTCCTCTTGTTGGAGATTCTGAATCCTCAAAAACCTGTGCTCACTTTCCCTGAGGGCATCTTCCAGATGCTGCAGGTACAACCAGGACACGAATTGATTTGGAGGGTGTGGAGGCAGCAGAACAGGTTTTCTTGCAAGATTATGGTATTCCTTCAGCTTCCCTTGCCCCCAGCAGTGACCAGGGGAGGGAGACTGGCCTCATCCCACCCCTCTGTTTGCAGAAACATTTCTCACCCCTCTGTGCTGCTGCCTCTGTGCACATTGCCCCTGCAGAGCCCCCCTGCAATCAAAGGCTGGCAGAGGTCTTTCCTCCCCACCCTGGGCAGCTCCCTGCGGAGGGAGGTCTCCTCTCCCCATTATTTCCCACCCATCACTCTGACTCCAGCCCCTGCAGACCCATGTGCTGCAAACTCCCACCTCGTGGCCTTTCCTGGAATGCCCAGATCCTCTGCCAGGTCAAGAGCATCAGCTCCATGAGCCAGATTTCATGTCTGCCTTTGAGGAGTGAATCCTGGTTGGTTTGGGGTTCATTCTGTGTCCTTCTCATGGCTTTCTGAGCTTTTCCCCTATCTCTGAATTGCTGAGGGACCTCATCTCCTACGAGAAATCCATCAGCTGTGGCAGTGTTGCCTCTTGAGATTCGCAAGAGCCACGAATTCTCTGTGCTGATTTCTGTGCTCATTCAAAGGTGCTGCTCAGCTCCTCAGTTTTTATGAAGGGCACAGAACTCCTCAATTTTCCGTAATTCCCTGTGATCATCATCTTCCTCTGCCTAGACTGATTGCGAGTATCACAAACATCCTGTGCTGCAGAATCCCTGTGTGAGGCAAGGAGCTGCCTTCTCCCAGCCTTCCCTCTCCACCCCTGCCTGCAGAGATGTGGGCAGCACCCAGAGCCAGCTCCCACCCCAGCCCCTTCCCGAGGGGCTGTGCCTTGTGCAGGCCTGTGGCAGCTCCCTGCTCACCTGGGAGCTCTCTCCAGCCTCTGTGTGAGCCGTGGGTACCTGAGATCGCCTCCTAACACAGGCTTGGCACAGCCCTGTGAGGAGCCCGAACCTTCCCCCTGCTCAGCAGAGGGGGAGTGATGATCCCTCCTTTGCCTTGGTCCTGTGGGGCAGCCCTGTGGACTGAGGCTCAGCCCCTTGGTTTGAAGGTCGCTGCCCGCGTGCCCTGAAAGGAGTGGCAGTGCCACGCAACAGCAGCAGGGTTTGGGATAGGCTGAGGGGAGGCATCCTCGGCCATGCTGCACTGGAAGGATGTTCCAGAGCCTTGGAAGACTCACACCATCCACCTGGAGCCCTGCTCGCCAGCCAGGATGGAGGCACAGGACAGCTGAGCCTTTGTCACTGGGCACAGAGAGCAGTGTGGCTGGGATCATCCCTGCAGCCCCAGCCTGGGGCTCCTCTGAGCTCCTCCGTCCCCCCTGGCCCCAGATATGCCCGTCACCTCCGCTCGGGGGCTGTGGGGACTCTGAGGCCCAGGACACCCACACTGGGAGCAGCACAACAGCACAAAAGTCCTGTCATACAGGACTCACTGAGGTGCTGAGGTGACCACTTCGCTCTTGGGATTGCTGGAGACAATCCCAAAGCCTTCATATCCTCCCCCAGCCCAGGCCTGGGAGCCTGAATGATGCCTATGCCCCCAGAGCCAGCTGGGCCACAGGGCCACTGATGGCTGTGGTGGGAGGGGATGGCCAGGGACCTGCTCTGAGGACATGTGTCACCTGTCCCTGCCCTGCTCAGAGGGGCCAGTGGATGCCAGGGTGGGCAGGACACATGGCAGTCATCGGGCAGGGACTGTGGAGGAACTCTCAGAACCACCACAGTCCCACAGCCTTGCCCAGCACTGGCTCCCCCAGAGGACACAGAACCAGCTCCAAGCTACCACAGGCGAGGCTGAACCCTGCAACCCTCCTCTGCCCTCCTTTTGCAAGGTCACCAAAATCACTGAAATTCCCTAAAGATTGTGAATTGCTGTGATTAGTACCACGATGCATCAAACACCCGTCACCACCAGCGTGCCATGAGCTCTCCCCTCTCACGCTTCCCCAAGAACAGCAAGGGCCTGGAGCAGACCTCTCCTCCACCTCCTCTGCCTCTTCCTCCTCTCAGCACTGCTGAGGAAGGCAGGTGAGGTCCTGCCAAGCACAGCACTTGCCTCATTCTGCCATTAGCCATCACGTCAGCGCAGTGATTGCCTGCTGTTAGCGCCGAGCAGAGCCGTGCACAGGGCCCTGCCTGCGCCTCCACACCGAGGCCACGAGGGACGAGGGACACGCAGCACCCGCTAAGAGGTGCAAAGGTCCCAGGTGGCCTGGGGAATTGGAGCCCTGCTGCTTCCCCAGACCTTGTTTGCTGCTGGGTCCCAATTCTGTCAGCCCCGTTTTCAGGCTTCGCTGGAGAGGGACGGGAGCAGCAGTGGCAGCAGGATCAGCACCACTGCGTGAGGAGGGGCTGGGGGTCTCCAGGGGGGAGCTGTGTTAGCCTTGAATGCCCAGCTCAGAGAAGGAGCCCTCGGAGCAGCCATTCTTGATGTGCTTTGGTGTCACTGGAAGAAAAGCACGGCTGACACTCCCCTCTGCTGCAGCCCTTTGTGCAGCCCATGCTGAGAGCACCTGGGGGGCCACACCTGCAGCCCAGCCTGGATGTGAACTGCGGCACATCGGGGTGGAGAAGAGCTCTCAGGACACGGCCAGAAACTGTTCCCCCTCTGACCTTTCCCTTCAGAGCAAGAAAAAGATGATCTTGATCTAAATTGGAGCCTTGAGTAGCTGAGCAACCTTTAACCTGTCTCTGAAAGCTCTTTCTTTTAAGACACCCATGAAAGTGTCTGTCCCAGTAGAAACACACCCAGCTCACTCAACTCCAGTGAGCACTGTGCGCCTCCCTAGCAAACAGGCTGGGAAATACAAGAGCCAGCCACAGGAATTGCTAAGGAGTGAGCCCAGGGATCAGAGAGGCTGGGAGCCACAATGCTGGCTGAAGGAGGCCAAGCGTGTCCCTGAGATGTGCTCCAGAGGGGACTGCACACCTCGAGTGCTGCTGATCAGGGCACACAGTGGGAAGAACATGGATCTGCTCCTTCCTTCCAAGGCACCCCTTGCTCCCTGATGAACAGTGATGGGGTGAGATGGGACTCCAGGGGCTCAGAGGGCCCTCCTTCCCCATTTTCCTTGGGAGGGAGAATGCTTTGAGTTGCAATTACTTTTTTACATAAATTGTGGGTTTCTGTCCAGGGTATTTTCCCTTGGTTTCAGCTTTGGGGCAGTGCTGCTGCTGGCCTGGGGCAGTGGTGGCAGGTTGCTCTGTGTCACACTGCTGTCCTCGCCAGGGCCCTGCAGGTGTGATGGGCACAGCACTGTGGCTCAGCTCTGCCTCTGGAGGGCAGCTGGGGTCTCTGGGCGGCAAATTGGGGTGGCAGAGCAAAGTGAGGCCAGGGCAGGGCTGGGTGATTGGGTTGCAGGGCTGGGAGCTGCTGCCTCTGGTGAAGGCGGGCTGGGAGCATCTGTGGCTGTGCAGCACTGCCAGCCCTGTGCCTCAAAGGATTTGAGAGGCTGGAGCATCGCACCGGAGTCAGGACAGACACGAGCTGTGCTACCCCTACCAGTGTTTCCAGCCACCTTCCAATGGCCCTGCTCATCCCTCCCTCTTCCCTCATCCCTCGGAGTGTGCCAGAGCACAGCACCAGCTGCTCCTGCAGCATTCCAGCTCGGGCCTTTGAAGTCTTGTCAGCCTGGACAAGGCTGTAGAGAAGGGAATGAATCAGTCCAGGGGCTCATCCTGCTGCTCCCCTTGCTGCAGCCAGCCACGGGAGATGGATGGGAGGTGATGTGGTCTGCAGGGATAGGGTCAGGTGTGTGTCCCTGTGCCCAGCAGCCCAGGAATGGCACATCACAGTGCTCCCAGTGGCTTGACAGCGATGGCATCAGGTGGCTGGAGCCAGCAGCGTCTGTACAGATCTCCGGAGTAATTCAGGGACAGACTTGTAGACCAGGCAAACCCAGCCAGATCCAATTGGCAGATTGGGTTAGTGAGGAGGGATAAGCCAATCCACTTAGGGGCTTTGCTGAGCTGTATTGGCTAAACCAGATTAGGTGCAGATGCTCGGGCAGTGGGAGGTGGCCAAGGGCTGGGGGGCCAGGACACAGCACCAGGGCTTCCCTCCCAGTAATCTCCGCAGTCTCCAGGGACAGAGTGGAAGAGCTGTAAAGTGACATTAATACAGAGGGATGGATTAAATGGGAGGCTTGGAGGTAGCATTAGGCACGAATTTCTGCTTTGGCTCATTCCAGGCATCCCACACCAGCCCTTCTGCAGAGAGAGGGGATGCACCAGGTGCTCGGCCCCTCTGCCAAATGCTGCCTCTGGCTTTGATGGGCCTCTTTGGCCAGGGTGCTCCAAAGCCCATCCCAGCTGGCCTTGGACACTTCCAGAGACAGGGCAGCCACAGCTTCTCTGGGCAACCTGTGCCAGGGCCTCACTACCCTCACAAGGAACAATTCCTTCCCAATATCCCATCTAATCCTGCCCTCTGGCAGTGGGAAGCCATTCCCTGAGTCCTGTCCCTTCAGGCCCTTCTCCAAAGTCCCTCTTTGATGCTCTTGGAGCCCCTTTGGGCACTGGAAGCACCCTTCCCACGAGGAAAGGCTGAGAGAGCTGGGGCTTGGAGAAGAGAAGGCTCCTGGGAGATCTTAGAGCCCCTTGGAGCGAGGTGAGCTTTAAAACCCCTTCCAATCCAAACCACTCAGGGATTATAGGATTCTGTGATCCATCCTTCCTCCTCTTGATCCCTGTGAGTCTCCCTGTGCAGGGCAGCTCCTTCCCTCTTCCCTCAGCCACATCCAGAGACGGCAGCGCCGGGGAGCCCGAATTTCCCGGCTGCTGCGGGAGGGCACTGCCAGCCCCGGGCATGAGCGGGAATGTCGGAGGAACAGCTCCAGTGGAATGTCGCAGGAACAGCTCCAGCGGCACCCGGGGCAGGTCCGCGGCACCGCCCTGAGCCAGCCCCTGGTGAGCGCTGCAGCCGCAGCCCCGGGCAGGATTTGCTCCAGTGAATGAATGAGGCAGCTGATGAATATTCAGGATTGGCAAAGCAGATCGCTTTCAGCTAAATTTGATCACAATACAGGATAAATTAAGCCCCGGGATGAATGCATCTGAAATGAAGATTAAAAGAACTCACTGTACAAAGTCAGGAAAGTAGGTTTAGCCAAAATCTGACAATGTACACAAACAGATAAAAATAAAGTTCCTTTCACTGAGCAAATAATGAGGTCGGGATCAGCCTCTCTCCAAGTTCCTATGGAAACATGGGGTTTTTTTCTTTTTAATTTAAAAATAAAGGGGGTGGGGGGAGAATGCCTGGGAAGCAAATGATGCTCAAAAGGTCCACGAATAGAGGGAGGTGCTCAACATGAGTGATCTCTAGTGAGAAAATAACCTCCCATCAGGGGAGGGCTGGGAGGGCCGGTGGGGGCTGCCAGCCCTCAGCCCCCCACACTCAGGGAGCTGCAGGACCAGCACAGCACCAGCCCCAGCACTGGGACAGATGATGAGCAGCTCAATTCCAGCTTGCTGAGGTCCTGGATCAGGGCACTGGGCTCTTTTGGCAGCTGGGAGAAGACTGAGGACAAAGAAGATTTTGGTTTTGCCATGGGAGCACAGAACTGGAGAGCTTGCAGGAGGCTGAGGAGAGGAATGGGGGCTCGTGTCACGTCTGCTCCCATTTTTGGAAAGATTCAGATTATTGTGGGCCCCTCAAGTAAAGCCAGGAATGGCACAACTGGGGAAACTGAGGCAGGGAGCTGGCAAAGCAACCTGCCCACAGGCTGCTAGGGAGCTGGGTACCTGCTCTCAGGCACGGGCAGGGTTTCCATCACCTCTCACTGCTGGTAAGTCAGGCACTGTGTCACCTCCAAGGGACCTACTCCCTCACCCTCGCATCTCCCCGTGTGAGTGCTGGGCAGCCAGGACAGGCGGTAGCCCCACTCCTGGGCGAGCAGCATCCCTTTGGGGCCGGTTCCCCCCTCTGCCAGGCTGGGAGTGGGAGGGAAGAGGTTCCTCAGGGGCTGAAGGACCTTGCCGAGCTCGCTGTGACCTCTCCCTGCTTTCCCTGCCACCAGCTGGGGCCAGCCCCCGCCTCTGGCAGGGCACAGCGGCACAGGGCAGAGGCTGCTTGTCCCAACCCGCTCAGACCCACACAGCCACCCCGCAGGGACCCCGCGGTCGCAGCCACCACACGCCGTGGCAGAGCCTCCTCCCGCAGCCACACTCTGCAGGAGCAGGAGAAGGGGCTGTCAGCAGGCTGACACCGCGTCTATTAGCAGCCCCTGGCAGGTGAGAGGGAAGCATTAGCATATGAAAAACGGGGGAGGAAGGGAGCGCGTCTGGGACTGTTGTGACTGAGCAGGCAGGTGAAGCCGGGGAGGTTCTGAATAAATCCCCCCCCAGCCCAGCCCCGCTGCTGTGGGGGCTCCGACGGCCTCAGGCACTGGGAGCCGGTCCCCGGGGCTGGGGAGGGCGGTGGGGTCCCATGCAGGGTGACAGGGGACAGGGCAGCAGCTCCCCGAGGAACACCCTGCACCCATCAGCGCAGCGCTGGAGTGGGAGCCCCGTCCATCCGCACTGGGCTCGCACCAGGACCAGTCACTGCAGGAGGACTGGGGTGATGGCTCCCCACTGCCACCCTTCAGTCCTTGGCTGAGGAACTTCATGCCCAGAGGCACCGTGGTTCCCTCCCTGTCTCCCTCCCACATCCATCTGAGGGGGTTTTACTGAACCGTCTCTGCCTATGACATGGAAAATCCACCAGTGCTGGAGCCAGGGTGAGGCACGGCACAAATGACTCCAGGGGAGAGGGAGGGGCAGTGGGAACAGGCGAAAGCCAGGACTTCCAAATGCTTGGAATCAAGCACATTCCAGACAGGATTTTGAGAAAGGGATTTACAGAAGGAGATGGGCACTTGCATGGCAGCTGGAGGTGGGCTGTGGGGTGCAGCCCCTCAGAAGGGCATGGGGACAGGCAGGTGACACCCCCACATGGGCAGGAAGGAACCTGACGGCCACAGCAAGGGGTGCAGAGAGCTGGGGGATCGCAGCCCTCACCCCCTCCTTGGGGATGCTCTGCTTGGAGCTTCCCTGCTGCCCCTCCCAAGCAGTGCTTGCCCAGCTGCCAGCCCAGGGAGCCCCAGGGAGCCCCACCAGCCTCCTGAGACAGCTCTGCCCATCGCACCAGTGCCAAACAGAGAGGAACTGCTTTGCTGAGGCATCCCTGCAGGATGGGTTGGACAAGGCAGAACAAGGTCTTGGTCAGGCAAAGGGCTGTGTCCAGCACTGTCCAGCTTTAGCCCTGGAAGAAACAGGGATGTGAGCTCCCAGGAGTGCAGCCAGTGGGACAAGGAGGCTGGGGTCAGTCCCTGAGAGCCAGAGCCAGGGTCTGGAGGCAGTGCAGAGCCACATCACCCTCTGGCACCAGCATCCTGGCCCAGCTCCTGAGCCTCAGCAATTATCTGTTGGTTTCATAAAAAGCAACAGCCAAGATCACGGACAAATCCCAGCCCCATTCCCTCCCCAGAACCAACAACACTGACCAGGATTCCAAACTTGCTGGGGCCCCTCTGTGTTCACCCTCAGCACCATGCCCAGGTTTGCATGCCCAGTTTGGGTGGCAAGGCTGCAGCCTGGGCTGCTTAGACATGATTCCTGCACACCAACATCCCAGAAGGCTCCAGGATGGCTTCCTGCCCTCCACACATCCCCATCCCACCCCATGGCAAGACCTTGGGAGTCATGTGCTGCTTTAGCTGGAAACCACTGCTGCATCAGGAATATTTATTTAGCTATTTTTTCTCCAAGCCCAGTCTGGGAAAAAAAAAATAATGGTAATTTTTGCCTTTTGGGGAGCTTTCCACAGGCAAGGAGAGAGAGGTCAGAGGGAGTGAAAGGAAGGCCTGTATGCAAGTAACTCTCCTCCTGCTTCCCAGGCTCTTCCCTGTTTCTCTACGTTCCTTGGTGGTCCCACTGTGCTCAGAGGGTCTCACCCCATTTCCTGTGCCCTAAAGGAGAACTTATTTCTGTACCTGAAATGTTAAATCCCTCTCAGTCCCTCCACATGTGAGCATTTGTTTCACATCCCGGGATTCTGGACCAGCGTCCCAGAGAGGTGGCAGCTGGAGTCAGGGCCAGAGGTGGGTAAGAGGCAGTTCCTGGGGTCCAGAGGCCGAATGTCCTTGCAGAGATCGCCTCCAGCTGCCGTCCACCAGTGCCACTGCCCTCCAGCATGGAGTGACCTTCCGATGGCATCCAAAGAGCTGGATCACAGGGCAGTCCTGCTTCCCTCCAAAATCTGGAGGGGGGATCCTCTGTAGGACCCCTCTGTAACAGGGCAGCATCACCCAGTGTCACCCTGGGAGCAGGACAGGGCATGGGGAGCTGGCTCCTCACTCCTTGTCCTGAGGAGCCGTGAGTCACCTGCAGGGCTGCAGTGACACACAGGTGCTGAGCTTCTGCAATTAGTGGCACTCATTAACAGAAGTGCTACATTAGTTAGTGATGGGTGGCAGCTCAAATCCCAGGTCTGTCACTTGGCAAAACTCCCACTTGAGTTGGCTCCTGCTCCAGGAACTTCCCACAGCCCTGGAGTTCAGTGGGGATGTGTGGGCACTGTCCCCAGGTGTGCTCCCTCCTCCTCGCTGGGCTCTGGGGGACCTGCCCTGTCTGAGGGGACCAAACACTTGGGCCATTTGCCACTGGCCACCACGGGCCCGACAGCTTCTCCTCTCCTGCCCCCCTTCCCACTCCCCGCCAAATCCTGGGAGAGAGCCCAGGATCTCATGGCTTTGTAGGAAATGAGGCCAAGGAGCCACACAAGGTGTGGGGGAATTGTCCTCACAGACCTCCAAGGGGCTCAGGACCAGCACGGACATGGCAAACGCCAAACCAGCACATGCTCCCAAAACGAGGGGGCCTTGGAAAGCATGAGGTGGGATCAGGAGGGAGCAGCTGCAGAACTGCCTTGGCCAAGGCTGCCAGCACCAAGGGGATCCTGGACACAGCCTGCGCCAGGTTTCCCTACCTGTGCTGGTCTGCTCTCCTTCCCAGCTGGAGTTGAGCCCATCCAGCTCCCCCATGGCTCCACTGGGATGAGTTCCTGGTGCCATACAGCCCTGCACACCCTGTGGACCAACTGGATATGAACCCCTCCTGCCCAAGGAGTTCTGAGAACATCTCTGAGTTGAGGTGTTTGGCACAAGGTTAATGGTTTTGAGGAACGGCAGCTTTTGGCTCTTTCTCCAAAAAAGGTATGGGGCTGGCAGTGCCAGCGGGAGCTGCAAAACCAGAAGAGGAGTTTGGACAAATCCCTCTCAGCTCTGCAGCTCTCACAGAAGGCAGAACACAGCCCACGCTAGCCTGCATGACAGAAACTCTGTTCTGCTGCAAGTTTTGGTCTTTGCCGTTTCACCGAATTAGGGTCAGTGACACATGATGGAGAGGCACCAGTGCCTTTGGTCTGCCCAGGGAACAGAATTCCAGCCAACATCTGCCAGGGCCTGCTTCCTGTTTTCATAACTGTTCCTGTGAGCAGCCCTGGGACCAGGACAACAACTGTCCCCTAAACTCTGTACATTCATTCCCCAACCTCACAGGTACAGGAGTAAAAGGGTCATCTTCAGTCAGAAATTTTAAGATCACAGAATCATCAAATCATTTAATGGCTTGGGTCCTTATAGACCTTAAAACTCATCCAGCTCTGGCCCCCTGCCATGGACGGAGACACCTTCCACTATCCCAGGTTGCTCCAAACCCTGTCCAACCTGGCCTTGGACACTTCCACGGGTGGGGCAGCCACAGCTTCTCTGGGCAACCTGTGCCAGGGCCTCCCCACCCTCACAGGGGAGAATTTCTCCCCAATATCCCATCTATCCCTGCCCTCTGGCAGTGGGAAGCCATTCTCTGTGTCCTGTCCCTCCATCCCTTGTCCCCAGTCCCTCTCCAGCTCTCCTGGAGCCCCTT